>JAZGVS010001073.1:0-10889 GCA_037356235.1 Bacterosira constricta
GTGACGTTTTGTTGGATAATCGACAAGCAACGTAGGAAATCAATACACTCTACAGCCTGACCTGCTCGCACAAAGATCTATAAAAAGCCCGAATTCTCAGGATTTGAATTGGTTGTGTACCCCCTTAACAAACTTAATCAATATTGCAAACGTTGGATACTGCCCATTGTGCCCAAACATAGGCCTCTGACTCTTAGGTAAAGGATCAAAACCAACAATGACTTCCATTTCATTAAAGTATTTAACTTTATCCTTCGCATGACCCGTGTGTTCAGTTTCAAGTTGATGTTGTGATTTCAGTTGAGATCAGTGTTTTGAATGAATGGGATGAAAGCAAATAAATATCCAAACCATGAAGTGAGATGAAGTTGCAATATCAGTCCAGATGACATTTTTGATCGACATATGAATTACAGAAAAAAATGATCGAAATTACATTTTCGGACGAGATATCATGTCCAGAAAAATACAATCAGGGTCGAAAAATCAATCGAGATATCATATCCAGAATTTAAGAGCGGGGTTGAAAAATCAATCGAATGATCATATCCGGAATAATTACGGTTGGGATTGAAGAATCAATGGAGATATCATATCCAGAATATTACGGTCGGGATCGCAAAATAGATAGAGATGTCATATCCAAAAGAATATCGTCGAGATAACAAGCATGCACGCCGATCGAACGGCAACAATATTATTGACAGCGTGGGTATACTTTATTAACACTTGATTACCAGGAGAGCTAGATGATCAAGGAGTCCTTTTAGTCATATTAATGAATGCATCAGTTATAATTTACAACAGGAGTGTCATGCTGAACCCCCCATTTCATGTCAGAATGAACTATGAAACAAAACAGCAAAATACAATACAGCGCCTCCAAAGACAAAACAACACAGTGCGCCCACGCACCCGCGGCGCCAGCCCCTGTCCGATCCTGAAACATGATGAACAATGAAGATACAAATATGTAATCACGCAAATCCGTGTCATCAAATAACTAAATCAAAATCTCCGCCGGAGCCAAATTTCTTGGCGAATATCCAAATCTGCAGAGGCCACGAGAACCCCCAGCCGAATCCGCTGAAGCGGAATCCCCGCATGAGCCAAATTCCAGGCCCAGAGCCAGATAAGCTAAAACCACAATCCGCGCGGACCAAATCCCAATCCTGAAACATGAAGATACAAATATGTAACCACGCAAATCCGAGTCATCAAATAACTAAATCAAAATCTCCGCCAGAGCCAAATTCCCCAGCAGATATCCAAATCCGCAGAAGCCACGAGAACCCCAAGCTGAATCCGCCGAAGCGGAATCCCCACAGGAGCTGAATTCCCCACGCGGAACCAGATAAGCTAAAACCACAATTCGCGCGGACCAAATCCCCTCCACCCAGAAGCGAATCGCTGAATCCACCAAAGCAGAATCCCACAGAAGCCGAATTCCCTATATCGAGCTAGATCCGCCAAAGCCATCCGTCCCCTCCTCCCAGAAGCTGAGTGAAACCACCCAAGCTGAATACAGGCTGGAGCCGTATTCCACGCCGAAGATCTGAATCAAACGCGATCCACGCGGACCAAATCTGCCGAAACCGAATCCCCGCCACCCAGTAGCCAAGCGAATCCCCGCTGGGTCCGAATTCAACGCCGAGGATCTCAATCCACGCGGAGCCAAATGCGCCTAGAGGCCGAATCCACGATCCGCTACGACCCTTACAAATAACCGCCGCGCAGAGGATATCCGATTGACGAGGCCAGAGCCGGCCACAAAACCCAGCATGCCTAGAGATTGTGGGGCACATGAAAGTGAGAGATGGAGGTCGCTGAGTAAATAAGAGTATAATGATCAAGATCAACAAAATAATGTCATACGGTGGACGAGCGATTCAACAATACAATATGGCTGTTGTTATGATTATGATGAATCGAAACACTTTGTGTTTTGCGGCATCTTTGGTCCTAGGTACATACCTGTACATACCTACATCTGGTCGTGAGAAGGCAAGGACAGATTGCGTAAGAAGGTTCGGACAGATCGGAGGTGACGTGGCGCGAACCGTTCGGACAGATCAGAGATGATATCGCGCGAACGGTTCGGACAAATCAGAGGTGACGTGGCGCGATCGGTTCGGACAGATCGGTGGCGCGAGGCGAGGCGCGATCGAACTGATAGGACGACAGAAAACAGCGAGAGAAAGGCGACGATATCCGTTCAGAATACTGCGGACGGCGGACGGACCGGACGTAATGTGAGAAAACCAATCCGTTCAGACATACATCATGGAACAACCTTCATGGCTGTAGGTTATCATACAGGACCTATAAGCTATTGCAAAAAACGAGTCAAGATCTGTATTGATATGCATTTAGAGTCAGGACCTATTGTGTGACTTTTAAGTGCTCCCATTCGAAATCCCCTGAGTCTTGCGTCCTGCCTTAGTCATGAGTGGGCGCCGATAGCCTACAACCCCCCCTATTAAATAAGCGAGCAAAACGTGGTACGATACATACTTTGATCTGGTATGTATCATAATAAGCCAACGTCGGTGAATAGAGCAGAAGGTTATTATTGATAACAACACAACTCTACCAGATACTTCTCTGACCAAATACAAAAAAAATAGGATGAACGAAGATCGTAAAAAGGCACTATCATTATTTTTGATGAATATGGAGGGATCGCCGAATGTGTGATTGGTGCTCTACTGACATCTAAAGCAAAGTCTCTTCGGTGGTTTGAGGATGCTCTGAGATCAATAATTGAAATTAAATAAATGAAGTGGAATAGATTCATATAATTATTTCCCTAACACAATTGAATCTCCAAATATATGTCCCGCACAAAGGGCATGGATCACTACATTTCTAAAACAGGACTAAAAGACAAACAAGCATCATTTTAGTCTTCATCCACCGGCTCCATCCATTGACCTTGCTGTGGATGTCGATTCCTTGCTGCACTTGTTGCATAGTTACTGACTTGACTGCCATCCACGGATGCTGAATGAAGGTGTATATCAGTAAAGTCATTGTATAATATTGAAGAATTGAAGAACAAAAAATGTAGACTCTCTTGGCAGTCTGTGTGATCCAAATCTATTTTTTACTCACCATCTTCAACAATTCCTTCCTTTCCCCATCCACCATCGCTGCTAGGAGTCAATGGCGTCTGATTATAATTCATCGCTGCATACACGTCACCAGGATTCTTCTTCGTCTTGTTCCTCGACATTGTATGTTTTTGTCCTCCGGTTGGCAAAGGCCTTCCTGGTGAGCTTACCAAAGCCCGGTAGCCCCCCACATTATTTTGCATCAGAGCACCCTCCGGCGGCGTTGATGACTGAGGCTGTGGTTTCCCCTTGCTAGCAAGCCTATTCTGAATTTTCGACAAGGACTTGAAAATATTGGTGATGCTCTCCTCTTCCTCTCCGTATGATTCCTGTTGTTGATTATTGCTAGCAGAAGTGCTGCCATTATTGCTGCTGCTGCTGCTGCTGCTACCATCAGCTGTCAATTCATGATGTACTCCTCCTCCAAGAACTCCTCCGATGGAGCGATTGGGCATGTGATGTGTCTTGGCCGTATACGTTGAACCTGCCGAGTGGGACACTGATACCTCCTCGTCAAGTTCCTCTGGACGGGATTGTTGCAATGCGGACTTGGAACTTGTTGGAATGATGGGGTTGAAGGAATGATAGCTTTCTTCGTCAAAGCTGGTATGATTGATTTCATTGGTATTGCCATGCTGATCATCCTGGTGATAGGCTCTTGCTGCGTGGTTGTTGCTGGGTTGTGTCGAACTGTATTGGTCACCATATTGTTCACCATATTGGTCAATACCGTACTGGTTGCCTTCTACCATGCCATTATCAAACTGATGACGACCATCGGATATAATGTTGTTGTTATTGCTTTGATCAACGTTATCATCATGGCCCATGTTGATGTTGTTGCCTCCATCCGTAATATCATATTGATCATATTCATTGTCGTTGTAAGGAGGCGGTGGCAGGTTATGGCCAACATCGCGATTCCCATCTGAATAATCTTGGTTGCCATCTACATAATTCTGATTGATGCCATCCACATCATAATCCTGGTTGATAATGTTGTTATTGCCTCCATCATTGGCAACATCATATTGGCTATGAGCAGAATGACGAGATCCCTGTTCTGAATGATATGATTGATTGCTGCCATCAAAGCCAGGTGAATGATGGCTGCCACTGTGGTTAGAAGAGTGATAGCTGTCGCGATTACTCTGTATCTCATCACCGTTGCCTTGTGTAGCAAATGATTGATAGCTGTCACTCAAACCTAAACCACCGCCGCTTCCCGTGCTTTCGCCACTTTCGTAGACCTGGAAAGCACTTCCATGTTCCGAGCCATCGATGAATCCATCATTCATTTGCTGTTCTGAATGATATGATCGGTTGCTGCCATGTGAATGATGGCTGCCACTGTGGTTAGAAGTAGAATGATAGCTGTTGCGATTACTCTGTATCTCATCACCGTTGCCTTGGCCAGTAAATGATTGATAACTGTCACTCAAAACTAAACCACCGCCGCTTCCCGTGCTTTCGCCACTTTCGTAGACCTGGAAGCCACTTCCATGTTCCAAGCCATCGGTAAATCCATCATTCATTTGCTGCTGCTGCAAATGAGCACCCATCATACCCATGGTATTGTGGTGAATCTCCAATTCTTCTTCATGGGGCAAATCCCTGTACGAAGTGCCAGGAGGATCAGCAGAGTTCAAGGAGGCATCATCGTACCCTCCTTCGTCTTCTAGTCGTCCATCATTGTTATAAGTATCTCCGTGTTGTCCACCAGCATCATTAGCATATTGCTGTCCATCGTAATTTCCAGAGTGGCCAATATAATCCTGCTGCTGGTCGTTGCCCTCAACGTATTCTTCTTGCCCCACAACATACCCGCCATTGTCTTCCCGTCCATCATAATTACCAGACTGACCATTGTATCGGTCCTGTTGGTGGCCGCTATTGTTCTCACCACCATAATCCCCGGAATTCTTGCGATCTTCGTAAACGGCAGGATTCTCATCGCTTGCTGCCGATTGGTGCAGTTGTTGCAGCACCTTATCCTCTCCAATACCATTGCTAGTATTCAGTCTACGAATGATGTCAGTGGCAGACTCAGTAGGCTCTTCATCATCAAAGTCATACGAATCTCCATTGCTGATTTCATCATCGTCGGAACCAGAACTGTCAGTGGTCGCATCGTCGTCCTCATCTATATCCTCCATTCGAGCCTGAGCAACATTTGTTCCAGTATCGCCACTTATCGCCGAGGGACCTGATCCAATTTCATCGTCGATCATACTGTCGGTCTCTTCCGACGACGAGGATGAGGAGGAAGAGTTGCTATCGTCGTCATCATCGGAACTATCATCGGAATCGTCATCAGAGCCAGACAGTGAAAGCTCTTGTCCGTCAGCATTGCCAAGTGGAACATCTCTGCTAGCGGATCTACTTCTGCTACGAGCAGATGCAGCAAACTCAGCATCGTCCTTTTCGCGCTTGTTACGAATGAATGCTATGGAAGCCATGGCGATTATTGCAAGTAATACCAGGATGCCAATGATAATTCCTACAATGCCTCCAGTGGATAGACCACCACTGTCACTGTCACCGTTTTCCTTGTCGCCTCCATTTCCCACTCCCACCCTATCGATATTTTTAGCAGGTGGGAATGGAGCATTGTCATAACTGACCAACATGGCTACTTCCTCTCCCTCGTTGTTGTTCATCTCATACATTTCCATCTCAACAGTGCTTAATATCTGTTCCACTTCCTTTTGGATTTGGGAGGAAGTCATTGTTGTGGGAAAGTAGGTAGTGAGTTGCCCATTCATTACACGACAGGATTGTGTTGTTGCGGTGGATTTGGAGCAGGCTGTGCATATAGTAGGCAGTGGGAGGAGCGAAACAACCAAAACAAGAACAAAGTCAGAAGATGGTAAACAAAAAAGTGAATAGTGCAGAAGCTAAACTTGGAGGAAGCATAATATAAGAGTTTTGAACTCTGTGTCGAGAGCGGACAGAGGGTCTCCTTTTGAAACTATCTATTCCTAAGTTGGATCCCTGGCGCGTGACGAATGATTGTCGCTACCTCAAGAAAAAACTATGAGTAAGTAATCTTACCTTCTGAAAGATTCGGAGTGTCTTTTGGCAATGAGGATAATCCAATCATACTGAAACTCTCCTCCTCTTCCACCTCGTTTGCCTGAATGATCCTGTGGGCCCCGTGAGAGTTCGAGGGCCCCGACGATGATGCAATTTGACTTGTTCTCAGCCCTGCACTTCTGCCATGAACCCCTCGAGCGGACGGCGACAGCACTCGTCTTATTTTCCTGCCATCGCCGGCATCAGAATCACAAGATAGACAATCAGGATCATTAAAATAAATACATCCCAATCGCCTCTGTAATTCATCTTCAAATTGGGCCACCATTGTAGGATTTACCCGTGATTCTGTGGAAGTAGATTGGATGGCGTACGTAAAGGCTATATTCGTCGCAGCAGTTTTAGTAGCACCCAAAGATCCATCATCATTGCAAACATCCAGCGAAGGATGCGATGGTGCATTGGAGATAGTGGGCAATACAGAGAAAGATGGTGCACCACTGGGACTCAATGTTACAGTTGGATCTGAAGATGTGGATGGCATGACACTCGGCGAAAGGATAATCGTTGGAGCTACACTATCGTCACCCGTAAAAGGAGCAGTCGGCACAACAACTGCATCATCATCGACAGCAGTACTCTTGGCAGGACAATTCACCTCCCAAACACTTTGCGGATTGCAAAATCCAATACCACTCCCACACAATCCAGACTTGTTCCGGCACATTCCTGGGATATCGCAGGGGGTTCCGGAGCACGGTGTTCCGTCTCCTTTTGGATCAGGGGTTGGTTTTGGTGACGTGGCGGGATTGTTGTTTTTGGTAGGTGTGGGAGATAATGTTGTAGATGAGTTGACAACAGTGGGCGATGCTGTAGACCCGCTTGGAGCAGCGCCTGGAGCAACGGTAGTGCCTTCTAGAAGGGGAACCAAACCAGCATCCAATGAATACACCTCCTCTCCACCCTGATACTGCCGACAGGCTGTGCTTCCCGTTGTTGGATCTGCATGATTGTCCGCATCTTCAGATACTAATTTCCCTTCGTCGTCCACGCTACCAGTCCAGACTTGACTCACCCCCTGTCCTTCCGGCGCAGAGAATTTCACTACATAATACGCACCAGACTTGGCAGAGTCAAAGCCGTACATTCCATTATCGTCCGTGGTGGTAAAGTCATAAATGGCATTGCTAATGGTGTTGTCATTTGCATTATCGGAGAGAGTGCATGCGAACAATGCCACTTGTACATTTGGAATCGCCTTTTCAATCACTTGACTTTCGAGTGATTCTTCCTTATCATAGTTGCCATTGCTGTTGAGGTCTTCGAATACCATTCCGCTAATAATAATCACTGCTGTTTCATCATCATTGGCAGATGGGCCTGCTTTCACGGGAGATTGGGTGGGCGCTCCATTATTTTGGTTTGCATTACCGTCGTCACTGTCGTAGATCAGTCCGACATTGTAAGAAATGTCCGTAACACCACCGACTAATTCAAAACAATCCGTACTTTCCGACGATGCATCCACGACATTGTCGTTATTGGCGCCACCACTGATGGAACCCACTTCGTACCCAGAGGGAGGCTGCACCACCACTTTATAATACCCCGAGAATAAATTTTGAAAATTGTAGAGGCCCTGGTTGTTCGTTTTGGTGATTGCCAATATTATTTCGTCTTCGTTGGTGTTGGAGCCACCGTCGCTACTACCAGGGGGAGAGCACGAGTACAGCCGTACACTCACTCCCTCCAAGGCTGGCTCCACGTCAGCAGTTGGATCACGGACTCCGTCATTGTTGGCGTCGTGGAATGCGTACCCTCCGATTAAGCCCGATGTTGGTGTGGGTGACGTGGGTGAGAATATTGCACTTGCTGTTGGCTTTGCAGTGGGAGACATTGTAGTACTCGCCGCTACTGTTGTTGCTGTTGTATTAGTAACACCTGCATTCCAAACAACATCACCCTTTCCATCCACATTTACATTATAACAGGGAGATTCACCCTGGGAATCAACATCACTCTCTAACGTAGCTGGACTAAAAACGTATTCATCTCCACCATCCAAAGGCTGCTGTGGTAAACTAACCACGACCTTAAAACGCGAAACATCCTTCTGCTCCAACAATGCTGTCAAATCATTCGTAGTTTCTCCTCCACTGCCTGGTGCACTGTTTGTAATACTGTTGGGAATTTTGAATTGATATTGTCCGTTGGTGGAGGGTGTGCGTGTGAGCAGTATCCATTGTGGCTCTTCTTCGCAGGAGTATAAATCGACTACAAGGTTGCCTACCACCACTTGGGAGGATGATTCGCCAGTTGTTGTATCGTCCAACATGCCATCTCCATTGGCATCCCAAAATACTGTGCCAGACACGGTGATTGTCTCATTTTCAGGCAGTTTGGAAGCAGTATCACCATCATCGCCATCGACAACAGCAACCTGCATCAGACCACCATAGACCAAATGTTCCAAAACACCCACATCCCCATCACTTTCACTTCCACTAATAATGATACAATCCGATGTACCATCGTCATTCAAATTGGAATCTTCCGCAGTGGACGATGATGATAGATTTGAATTTTGATTTTTGATAACAAATTGCCATTCTGTGGAAGATTGTTCATTGAATAGATTACTAGTGTCGCTGCCATCGCTATTTGAGGTTGTTGAAGGAGGAGGGTTAATCTTGACATAATACCGTCCCTCCTCTAGATTTTCAAGTGCAAATGTACCATCTTGCAATGTCGTCGTCGTCTCCACAAACATTTCTTCTATAACTTGCGAAGAATCCGAGTCAGAAGAAGTAGAAGAGCAAGTGTACAATGACACGGAACCGTTTTCGAATGGCAAATCACCAGAATTGTATAAACCATCGAGTGTGGGTGTATCGTCCCATAGAAAGCCTTGGATGGACCCTTGCTTTGGCGAATTGGATGTGACTGGTGATTTGGTTGTTGGTTTTGAGGTTGGTGATTTAGTTACTGCCTTGGTTGGTGACTTATTTGATGAGGATGAATGGTCATAGTATGGGTTAGTATAACCAAGTGTGTTGGAGACAGTACAACCAACACTGCAAAATATCACTCATCACAAACAGCATATATATATATATACGTGTATATAACTCAATAGGACTCGAAAAGACTCACAATAGTAGGACCATTCGTAACCGTAACCACCACCATATCTTCTGGAGCATCAATCCGCCAAGTGACCACACCCCCCACACCATAAATCACAACACTTCCATCCTCCTTAATTTCAAGTGTACTCCCACTCTCTTTCTCCGACACCCAATTCGGGTTATTACCACCACTATTATTCAATTCCGCTCCTTGTTCTTCTCCATTATTACTATCATAACTATCCACAGAAGCACCACCATGCAAATGGGAATCCCAAACTTTACTTCGGGCATCATCGTATCCAGCCAAACTACCTGAGGATTGAAGTCGATAAAAGTAGAGGGGAGTGGAGCAGTCTGTTCCAAAGACTATGCAGGCGGATGTTTCGGGTGGTGGGGGTGTTGCTATCCATGTTTGTACATTGCTTTTATCAGAGAGAGGGTTTTGTGTGTGGTAGGTTTCAATAAAGGTGGTGTGTGAAAGTAGAGAGAAGAAGTGAGAATGATGGTATTAGCAGGTGAATATAAACAATACATCTATAGCGTGCATAATCAGAAGGAACAAGACATAAGCTCTTCATTATCATGGTGTGTGTATGTGTTGCACTCACTTGATATAATAGGCAAGTTGATTGGAAGAATCAATACCAAATTTGTAAATGGGATTGGTCACAGGATAGCTATAGATTGAGATATATATTTCACAACACAAAATGACAAATATTACAGTCAGTTTGATTTATAGAGTGTGGCAAAATGGAACAAATAGAATGAGAGGGAAAATAGAATAGGCAGTAAGCAGTAAGCAGTAAGAGCTATTGTTCCAAACAAGAACAACAACATCGACGCACCATAAATAAGAACCCTGTCCACGCTGCTGACCCGACTCCAATATATTCCCCGTGCAGCTTCCTTCCATCATTGCCGCGGACTCTTGCAATTCTCGTTGTGAAGAAAAGACTTCATTTTGAAACGTGGCGGAGGATGATTCATGGTGTTGTTGTTGTTGTTGTTGTTGTTGTTGTAATCTACCTTCGGAGGATGGCAGCGCATGGCAATAATGGTATGGAAGCAGTGCTAGTGCTAGAGTTGCCATGATCGCCTTCATGATGCTGCTGTTGTTCATGTTGCTGTTGTTGTTGGTGGTGGTTCCTCGTATTCTTCTGCTGTTTTGGATTTGACAATGGCTGCTGCTTTTGCAATTCATGATTCACACGACAATCGCAATCGACGATGTGGGGTGAATGTATTGCACTGACTTCGTTATCTTCGTTTCTGCAAACTTTGATGAATGACGGCTTTCGACACCACCCTCTTTGGTTCGTAAGATTGAAGGTCGCTACTGATGCTAATGCTAATGAGTGGGCCGCTAGGCTGGGCGGCGGTGATGTTCATCTAGGATGTACGATATCTAGATGTTCGTGCTGATGTGTTTCACGCTCGTACCTATCACTGGGCTAGGCTGTGCAGTGGCAGTGTGCAGTGAAATTTGTTGATCGTTCGAATTTGTTGAACGGAAAACTGAGTCTCTAGATCTCTACCGCGTTTGAGACAACCCCAGAGCGAATTTTGACATGATTTTTTTTCCACGCCACAGATCCATGCAAATACT
>JAZGVS010001074.1:0-10862 GCA_037356235.1 Bacterosira constricta
ACAAACGCATGACAATGCGAAAGAAGATCGCCCAATGGTGACGTCACGGTAACCGTGCGTAGTGTTTTCCGCTTTCGCTTTCACCTGCCAACAAACTCACAGCCTAACGTACGATCGTAAAACGATAACCTTCACATCAAAGCATCGCTCACCATAATATACAAACATTGGGCGCCACCAAGCTGCGAGGGTTATATTGTGATCCACGCGGTTGGAAAAGTATGATTGATCGACCGAATGGCTCTATCAGCGCGTTCCTCCGATTGACACCATTTTCATTCACCAGAGAGAAGCTGGAGGTGTCATGGACGGAGCTTCCATATGTGATCAAGGATATAAGTCAAGTCACGCAGAAGAGATGGCTGCATCAAAAATGATACCGGTATCACGGATGCCGAATGCAACCTCATCTATGCATTGATGATAGTGTGTCAAGCCGAATACTGCTGCCACTGCCAAAAACAATTTCAAGCTGAAAGTTGTCGTTGCTTCGTCTCCAGCATGGAAGAATACCTTTGGTAATCTCAAGCTAGTGACCACTGAAATGTAGGGGACACTGTCGAAATGGTTGCATTCTCTGCTTTGTTGTTGGTTGTTGTCGTTTGAGAAGGGAGCACGTTGTTTCAGAGCCTATTTTGAAAATCCTCAAATAGAGTTGCCGCCACCAACATCATTCTGCTCGAGGTGTGGCAGTTCCACATGGAGAGTGTTGGTGTGTACCCAGTCATCTTGTCATGCTCGGTTTTCTGGATGATAGGTTGGACGGATGCACTCAAGCCATGTTAGTGCCGCTTTCACCATTCCAGGTCTGATACTATCACATATCATGGATAGAGTATCAAGACGAGACGAGTACAAAACTTTTCGAGTTGAGATTCGATTTTACTGTTGCAGGGGTGGAGAGCTACTGCCAAGCTAATGAATTGGATTCAAGATGGCAGACAAGACAAGCTTACTGAAATGCATTGAAATTTGATTAATGGTACACGAAGGGTTAAATGGATGGTGAGTGAAGGGTGGAGAGGAATATGCCAAGCTACGAAAAGGGATGCAGTGAATTTGATTTAAGATGGCAAGTATGACAAGATTACTGACAAGCAACCGAGTCTGCTAATGCAACGGTTTTGTTCCGGGTAAAGCTCAAGTGTTTGCAGGGATGTTTCCGTCAACTCAGATGGCGTACAGTTTTACGGAGGAGGAGCTGGAGTTGTTTGAAGGGTGGTAATCAATTGATACTAATTTCAACAAGAGGCTAGCAAAGTTGGATCGATACAATAACGAACTGAGACAGGCTATTGCAAAGGGGCTTTACGTCCAGTAAGGCAACGCAGTTTGCCCGACTAGCCCTGCAATAGGTGATCTTCCTCACCTTGATCAAGTCTAGATTAGTTCTCTGCTGCACGAAGTCCGGTGTCCGGTGTAAAGAAGTAGTTATGTTAATCTAAGCAGTATGATCGACTTTCAAAAGATTGGAGTTTGACTGTTTGAAACAAAAGATTGGAAAAACAATCAAGAACATATGGAAGTCCGTGACGTGAAGATGATCATCGAGCGACGTTACCAAAGAAGCTTGAATGGATAAGTTTTGATTTGACAGCTGCTGAAGATGCTGCACAAGTGAAATCAGGGAGAGTTGAGGGAATGAGAGAGGCTATGCTTAAGAAATGTCAGAGAAAGAGAAGAAGAGGGAATCATGGTGACTCAGGGGAAATAAACAAAGACCTCGAGACAATGAACCGCACTTAGCTGCTGCGTACAATTTAATATGTAAATAGTATGAATTTCAATTAGGTACATAAAATCTATACTGTAATGCAAAACATAGACTTTAGAATGAAGTAGAGCTTTCCGTCTTTGCCCAAAATGCTGCGTATCTTCCCCTCACAGACAGAGCCAGGTGACATGAGCTCCTTCAAAGTTTCCATCGCTGCTTCACATTTCTCCGGTCTTTCAGTTATTTCTTGGGCTGTGATTCCAAGCAGTTCCTCTGCAACTTGTCCGAGACAAAGGATATCCATCTCTGAGGATGCATCCTTTATGTGGAGTGCAAATCTATAGCTCGAAGTGCCATCTCTCTTCTTTGTGCACAATACTTTGATTGTATCAATGGATGTAGGATTGCATGCTGGTATTGTATGTGAGACTTCAAACTGAACCGTAAATGCTGCAGGTGGTGTTTTTGTTATGCATTCCTCAATCATGATCAGTCCATTCTTTCTCATTTCTTCCTGAACTCGAATGTTGGGTCTACTACTAGAGCTGGCAGGTAGGATTGCACTTGTGGGGTTGGGTGGAACTCCTCTTTTGATACAAGAGTCGTGACGCATCAATAACTGTTTCACTTCGTAGGTGTCAAATGGCAATGGCGTCAAGGATGACTTGCCATGGACGGAGAAACCTGTATAGTCGATATTTGATTCAATAACAGGGTCAGTTGTTTCGAAAAAAATAATATAATAGTGAGTGATTGTACATCACTCACAATTGTTGGTCAATGTAGGTAATTTTCTATTGCTGATATTTCTGAGACGGATAAAAGAGCCAACATGGATTATATTCTCACTATGGATCAAATTCCAGAACTTTTCTTCCCATATTATTGCATTGATGACTCTGCCACAGAGCGCTAAGGGTGCTTGGATATCACAACTCGCGTTGGGAGGTCCAGAAGAGGAAACATCTCTGAGGATTTTTTCTATTTCTACCAAGA
Organism: Bacterosira constricta; assembly: GCA_037356235.1. Taxonomy (NCBI): domain Eukaryota; phylum Bacillariophyta; class Thalassiosirophyceae; order Thalassiosirales; family Thalassiosiraceae; genus Bacterosira; species Bacterosira constricta. The sequence continues at coordinate 2,711 of JAZGVS010001074.1, forward strand.
CTTGCTCTGGAGGATCGCCACATGGTTGATTTGGATTTCCTGCTGCTACATTTATAAGCGGAAGTCTTTATTAGAATTGAAAGCATTGGGAGATAAACAAAGTGTGAGAATCGATTTTTGGAGACGAAACAAGTAGAGGGTACCGTACAAATTTGATTGTCATGGTCATGGCCGGCCATTGCCTAATTGAGGCATTTCTTTCATGTTCACTTACGGATCGGATCGTGACGGTCCAGTGCCATCCCATAAACGAATATATCCTCTCGGAGTATCTCTGCCTCGCAAGTGTTCCGGCATAGGGATTATTGCCGTGACAGCTGCTGTCAGATCACCCGATACAGATACTTCACGGTTCTCTCTGTGGTCTCCCACGTCGGCAATGGATAAATAGCAATTAGGAGACATAGTTGGATGCGCCGAAAGACGTTGTTGGCCCCAACGCCAGAGACTATTGGCTAAGGGCCAGTGAATGTTGTCATGGTTTTCTTCATTTGAATCATGGCAGGAGCATGAAGCAGACCAATCATTGGGTGAGGTTGAGTCATGCAGCTCATCGCCAGGGTAACGTGGTTGTACAGGATGAATGATGACAATGTTGCTGTTTTTTCTTCCACACAACTGGGGCGTATTGGCCCATGCTTGAAGAGCCACCTTTTCGCAACAGATTGTGTCTCCTGCAGAACGAATAACTGGTAACTTCGACTTGTCTTTTGAGAAGAGAACAATCGTGACAGATGGCACATGCATCTCTTTTGGATTGTTGTTGCCACCTGAATCACCAATATTTGATTGATCTTCTTCACCTTGGTTCGGCAATGGTAAAGTCTCATCAATCAACACAATTGACATCATCCACTCTTCTGTCCTGGTGAGTGACGGAGGTGAAAAGCCAAGCACGACGCCATAAACAGTAATGTGATCTTTCAGCTTTTTCATATTGTTTCTGAGCAAAAGAGGATGAAGGTTGCACAATGGCAAAACCGAGCGGGGGCGGGTGATTCCTGTTCCGGCTACTGGTTGCCCAGAGGCCGTAGAAGCCGTGTGTGGATCCACATTCTCTCCATTATTTGCCTCATTGCCACTACTACCTCTCAGTCCAGCAATGCCTGAATTTGGTGCTGCATTAGCATTATTATCGAATGTCTCCTCTTCTTCAGGATTGAATAAAATAGGCTCCGGTATGCTCGCTCGCTTCCCAAGTTGAACATGACGATCCACCAAATTGCTTCGCTCGCCCTCCATAAAGTACCCATGATCGTGCTGGAATTGAACACTTGCCGCTGTGATCACCGCATTCTCTCGAACAAAATCGTCCTTCTCACCAATGTCCACTGCCAATGGATGATTCCCATCAGGTGCTTCAACAAGACGAATTTCCAGCTCATTGCAATCAAAGTGGAGTTTTCGATCATCAAAACTAACGCTGCTCTTGTCCCCTATGCAGATGCAATACGGTGACAACACCCCAAGGTCCTCATCGCCAAATGGATTCAATACATATTGCTGCAAACGAGGATGACATCCCTTTGATGCGATGGAAAGAGGCAATATGCACTCCGCCGGCACATTCACCAACGACATTAAAAATGGAACAACCTTCTTCTTCTCCGGAGATTGTTGCCAAAGATCCCGAAACGCACTTGCCATTGCATCCGCATAGTGATTGTAAAAGAAAACACGCACCCGTCGTACGGAATGCCGTCGTTTTCTCATCGTTTCTCGATCAAGTTGATGTTTGCCATCGTGGAACGCCGCCGTTGCCATGTTGACCACCGAAGGACTCAGCGTGGAAGACTGCTCTTGATTGCCATGGTCAATTATCTGGGCAATTTCAATGCTGAACACTCTCTTGTATATGGTGTTCAATGGACCATCCTCCTCGCTGAATTCCAATGGCGCCATGATACGACTGGGGTGCCAAGTTGCAGGCGGCTCTGTGGCTGCATCATTATCAACAACAGGAGTTCCATCCTGCCGCCATGAGAATTTATCCATTCGCTTAGTCGATCGAAGCTCCCACTTCCGAAGCACACGACACAGCGAAAGGTCCAAATCCCGCGACCATAGATCCAATTCCTCCAGTGTGGAACACGAACTAAAAGTATCGTCAATGTGAGTGATTGTTTCATTTCGTCCATCCCACATGAGCCCTTTGCGTCTGGTTCTACTTCGTCGTTGTCTTTTGGAGGATGGTAATTGTTCTTGGTTGGATTCTGCAGAGGTATATTGAGGCAATCCGCCATTGGAGGGACCAGAAGTGAAGCCCAGCTTTCTCTTGATTCCACTAAAAATGCCCCTGCGAGTAGTATTAGTCGGTGTCGTATCCCGTTCGGATTCCACGAGATCCTCCTCCTGTTGCGTCTTTAATGGCGATACGGCCTCCTCCTCCTGAGTATCGGCGGATCTACCAAATTTGGATGACTCTGTTGCAGTTTGAGGTTGTGTTTCCAGCTGCACATCATCTTCTTCTTCTGATTCACCGTCATCACAATCTGCTGCAGTATCGATTTCCATTTCCTGTTCCTTCCTCCCAAATGGCTCATCCAATACTTCACTAGAGAAGGAGCACTCGTCATAATCATAATGTGCCCTCTTGCTTACATCCTCCCCCAATGGTTTAATCAATCGATGCGTGAGATAATTTTGTAGAATGCCTTTACGAGCCTTCTTCCACTCTTTTAGTGATATGTGCCTCTTTTGATTGGATTGTGATCTTTGGGCGAGGCTCTCTCCTTCGTTTCCATCTGTCATGTGCGCAAAGAATTCAGCGAGGGGTGATGACGATGATGATGTTGAAGCCTGTCTGTTTCTATTTTGATTGTCCGTTTCCGCGTCTTCATTGTTGCCTGTTCCTGTTTCAATTACTGACCTAGTTTTTTCTGGATGATGATGATGATGGTCATCATAATCATCCAGAGGTTGAGTATTCACCTCGTCACCATTTTCCTCATCCTGCGATTGCGTACCATCGTCGCCAAAATTACTAAAGACGTCGTCGTCGTCGTGGGCGGAATTCGCCTCCTCGTCTTCCTGGTCCTGGCTGTGTTCTTTGGCGCGCCTTCGTGTTTTCATCCCACCGTTGTGACGAGCATTATCGGCGGAGGAGGTAGGACTGCCAAAGAGGGTGCGGAGGGAGTGGATTATGCCACTCATGGTTCTCTACTGGGCTGTAGGCTTTTCCCCCCCTGTTGGTTGGTTGTTGGTGCGAGAGGTATTGAGTTGAGTTGATTGTTGCCGAATTTAGGCTTTGGTGTTCGTTGACACGGGAAATAGTGTTGGCGCGGCGCCGGCGTGGATGCGGCGAGGCGGGAGAACAGTGAGAAGTACTCATTCTACGTAGGAATCAATACTCTGAAAAATAATCCACAAACAAAGATCGAAACCTAACGTACGTTTGAGTTGCTCAGCATTTTGTTCAACCGGGGGGCTTATTGTGAGACAACCAGAGCGAATCTTTTGACATGCGAGTTTTTGAAGTACACAGTTCAATGCGCACCTTGTGTCTTGACCCAACGAGGATATGATAAAAATTGCTATAATTGGCACCCCGGGGTAACTTTAGAAATCTATCTAAGGTAGATACGCGGGGTAGGAAGATTTCTATCTGGAAACGAATGTAGAACTTGTAAATAACTCCGGGTACTCCTGATCCCAACTTTGGTGCTTTATAACTCACCAACCAAATGATTTTGAGACCAAGATCAATAATATATATTACTCGCATTGATCAGGGCTATGGTGTCCAACGATATGCCGCTTGACTATGATACGTACGAACGTATATTACGATCATGCATAGCAACCCAAACGTACAGTACTTTACGATGATTTACGATAGTGTATCGTAGGGCATCAACATCAACAACATCATGCACTATGCACTTACAATACTGAATACACACAATGATAAGAGGAATTGCAATTCTAGCAATGAAGATGACCGTCACCGCCGCCGCCTTCATGACAATCGTTATGCCATAATCAACAACCAATGTCATATCCATACTGATGACCATATTATGATCGCCCACAATAGACATCACAGTTCAAGATCATTGTGCTTCCCATCAACATCAAAATCAACATCAACATCAACAGTAGCATCAGCACCATTCCTAAATCATTTTCGTTTCCGATCGCTCCAACTATCGATCAACCATTCCATTGCAATTGTCGTTCTTCTTCTTTTTGCACTGAATAATTGTACAGCTGTGGCAAAGGCAAAGGCTGAAACCGCAGCAGCTTTCGTTATCTGCAGTAGCAAGATTGCCAAATCCAATACTCGTGTGCAAACATTATCTGGCGTTACCCAGCAACAGCAACGACCACATCATTATTGTTTCATAAAACAAACTCAGTTTTTACAAATGAGTGAATGCAATGATGAAAACGATATGGAGGAACAGTACGGACAGGAAATTATGGAACCCCTACGCATGACGTTTCAGGAGACTAGTGATGATGATGATGTACACAAGCAGGAAGGTCGACCAAATAATAATGCCACAACCACAAATAGGAAAGAGGACGATGACGGAAGCGAAGATAACAATCCACGAAGAGGTCGACCAGGAATTGTCGTTTTTAGCGGCGGAACAGCTTTCAATGCTGCCTCGGCGGAGATGGCCTCTCGTAACGTGGGGGTGAAGCTGGGTGATGGTGATGGCGAAGAAGCCATATCTAGATCAAACAGTATTAGCAGCTTGATGGATATGATGGCCATGGCAAGTACGGAATCAGCCATGGATAGTTCGAATCAGCATACAAATACTGCGGGAGGTACAAAAGTGTGGCACGTATTACCTGTCACTGATGATGGTGGTTCAACGGCTGAAATTGTACGCGTGCTGGGAGGACCAGCTGTGGGAGATATTCGTTCTAGGTTGTTACGACTAGCTCCGGGGACTACGCGGGAGGCAAGAGCTGTGAGGCGTTTGCTTGGTCATCGATTGGTTAGTATGCAATCGTTGAATGAAAAGAAAAAGGATGGGGACAGCGAGGAAGTGACACATGATGTGGTCAGCCGAATGGCACGTGAAGAGTGGCTAGACATATTGGATGGAGGGCATGAGTCATATCAACAACAACAATCTACGACTCATCACTTGGATGACGATGATGGCAACAATTCTGAAAGCAATATCCAACAAAATTATGAGCATCCACTCTGGAAAGATGTGTCTGCCCCGTATAGATCAATCATCCGTGCCTTTCTTGTGCATTTTCATACTCAAGTTCTTCAAACTCACAATGGCATACGACAGTCACAATCGCATCCTTCATTTGATTTTACGGGTGGGTCAGTTGGTAACTTCTTCTTTGTGAGTTCAGTTATTTTATCGCCCATGGTTTATGTAGATCATCATTTATTCTCATTCCATCCTTATATAACTTATCTGCAGGCTGGGGCAAGGACATTCTTTGGGAGTTTGCCCGCCGCAATCTTCTTGTTCTCAAAAGTAGCAGGAATCCCATCTGGCTCAAGGGTGCTCCCAGCAGTTCTATCAGAAGAGAGGTTGGTGTTAGGAGCAGTGTTGAAAGATGGGACGAGGATTCGTGGTCAGTACAATATTTCACATCCTCCACCGAAGAAGTTAACTGGGCTAGTACAGCAAAAGCCAAAACCACAATCATTTACGTCACAGCACACGAATCGGAGAGAGCGCACTGGTAGTGGGAGCAGCATTGGACGCCATCGACAAGTTGTCAAAAAATCATCACTGGACATATCTTCATTGCATCCCTCGCCGATATCAAGAGTTGCTTTTCTCTTGAACGATCCTACATGGCGAAGGCGGGATGTAGAGCGGAATCACTCATCGGAAAAACCTGTCGCATCTCCAAAGCAATGGAGTGATAGGCATGAAATTTCTCGAGCAGATCCCAACCCCCTAGTCCTTGACGCAATAAAAGCTGCTAATTGCATTGTCTATGGTTGTGGATCACTGTTCACTTCGGTATTGCCAAGTTTAATCCTGGATGGTGTTGGTTCTGCTATTTCTTGTCGGACCTTGCCAAAGGTGCTACTTCTTAATGGTTGGCATGATTGCGAAACAAGCTGGACCAAGTCATCTGGTGGTGAAGATGGCGAGCGCTTAGTGAAACAACAAATGGATGCCACAGCGTTTGCTAAGGCAGTGGTGGATGCCTTGGACCAAGGAGATAGCACTGGTAATAGGCCATCGGTGACAAGTTACATTACACATATCTTCTATCCTTTTGGGACAGAGATAGCAATTGATGAGCAATCACTGGCTAGCTTTTGTATGACACGAGAGCAACAACCGCCATGTCAGAATTCCATTGTTGTTAGAGGGATAAAATCCATTCCTGCTGATACTTGTTCTGAGGGAAGTCGTAGCGGAGGTCAATCTCGCCATAGTGTCTTTGATCCGAGGGCACTGGTTGATGCACTTTTGGACTTGGCAAGTGGAGAAGAGAAAACCTCACAAAAATGAGGAATGCTCTGCAGCAGATGAAGGTCTTTGCTGGTCGCACAGAAGGAGCAAAACAAACCTATACAAAATGCGTGATGGATCCTTGGCTCTCCAAAAGAAGAGAGGAGCGTCGCATCTCGATGTGGATGTCAACTCAGGAGCACCATCCAAAAGAATGGATAATCCAGCCAAAATTAATTTCGGTCCACTTTTCAGTGCAATACACGCCTGTGGTTTTGTCCTCGTAGCAAGTAGCACAACAAGAGATGAACCGGGTTTTGATCATAGACATAGATTTACTAAATGCAAAAAGAGAGATAATAACAAAATACATTATCAAGCGTGTGAATCATACACATAATTTCATAAAAACGCTTCAATCCATCTTAATTCAATAGGGCACCGACGCTGGTTCTGTTCCTGTTTTTATACCACGCTGAACAAAATCAAGCGAGAGCTGGAGTAGCTGCTTGCTGAGGAGCTTGCAAAATTAATTCTGCCTCAGCCTGAATGAATTGGTAGATAGCATCAATCTTTCGCATGTCGATCTTTACGCCATTGCATCCAACCCCAGTTCTAGGAGCTCTGACAAACCAGTCGACAACTGTAGGTAGCACTTTCAAATCCCATTCAAAAAAGGGCTTCATATCAAGGCGACGGTTATGGCGCAGGATTTTTTTCATGGCAACTTGTTTCTTATCAGTCCCATTATTGGATATAAGGTAAAAGCTAATATGAGGGATTGGTGGACAACGATCGATCTCTTTCAGTGTGTGATTTGAGAAATAAATGCCATTAATACTTGATGTGTCGCACAATGCTTTGGAGAAATTATTCCACCCACTTCTAGTCAATGCATTGGTAGAATCATCAAGAATGAGGCTCTCTAGCTTGTTATTGCCTACCAGGCCACCTGCTAGGATATCTGCACAATCATCATCAATGGGATTGTGGGTTAGATATAGTCTGACTATGTTGCAATTTGGATCTTGAAGTAGAGTGGCAAGTTCTTTACAACCAGCGTGTATGATATTGCTATGGCCCAAGGAAAGTATCTGTAGTTGACGAAGCCCTCTGATTGCTGCAGCAAGTGTCGCCATCAGATCATGGTTGATGCCACATCCTTTGAAGGTGATCTCTCTGATGTTTGTGCACATTTTAATAGTCGATGCAAGAGTAACAGCCCCGCCATTTTGTAGACAGCAATCATGCAAATGAAGAATTCTAAGATCGATGAAACGTGCTTCGAATGCAGTCAATATGTTGTACCCTGCCCCTTGATCGAGATCGAAGCCTTTCAAACTTAGTTTACGGATGGAGGAATTATGCTTGAGTCCGTTGAAGAACTCTGTATTGTCATTCAATGCTGGCAATCCACGTGCCAAGGGAATGCCATTATTGTTACCATCAAAAACTAATACCCTCAAATATGTATTCTTTCCAATGCTGTCGCCCAACTTGGCTAAGTAAGTGTTATCGTAAGACATGAACCCACCATCGTCCAATTGACTGTGATGGAGAAGAAGTTCAGAAAGATCACACCCAATCCACACCTTCTCCATTGTAGGATCATTATTTTCGATTCGATGCATCGTCCTTCGAGAAATTTGTTGAACACGATCATGACTAGACTCCTCCATTGTGCTATTCTGTTTTCAAATCTCAGAATGTTTCCTAATGGTAGGTATGGGAAAGCGCCTGTTTTATGTTAATGT
>JAZGVS010001075.1:0-10865 GCA_037356235.1 Bacterosira constricta
ATGGTGGGGCTCTAGATAAAAAGGAAAGTGATGGCCGAAATGGATGTCTTTACCTTGAAATGGATTTTGTTACCAGAGGCCCCTGTGTTTTGTGGAGTGCCAGAGGCACCCTTCGGGATAGTCCCAAGTGTGGCGGCATTCCAATTGGAGTGGAGCTTGGCACTTTCATTATTCGACAACGAACTTTCATCCCAAAACCTCATATCGTGTTCCTTCCTGCCATAGTCATTGGTAGCAAGTATTCATTGACAGCAAGGAGAGCGCTTTTAAACACTATTAATTCCTAAGTTCAGATAATGGCGTCTCGGGTGGTGATGGGGCGAGGACAGACTGTGTACCCAATTAAATTTTCGCTCTGAAAGGTTATCATTTTTGTGACACAAAGTACAACAAAGCAGAACAAATGGTGGTTTTACGGTCTGCAGAGGTGAGTCAATTGTTTTGCGAATGGCAAAGTCTTCGAATGACTTTGATTGAGGGGCAATCGTGGGGCAATTGTAACCTGCCAGTCCCACTAGTCTAAATTAGCGCATAGTTTGCAAAAGTGCGCGTGTCGTCTGCATCTGCGCCGATAACTGCCTATTACTTTGGCAACCCTTATTGTAGGCACCTTATTGTGCTTACAGAAACTTGATAAATGAGTCAATATATCAGATACCTATCTAAACCACTTTAACCAACGCGATCTGACCCCAAAAAGGGTGCTGAGCGGGTTTGTATCACCGCTGAGCTTGATTGATCACATCAATTACATCGAAATGAAGACAGGTCGACCATTGCTGATGTTGCAATATTGGTCGTTTCGGTGTCGTTTTTTGGTATCATTCAGTTCACATATGTTCCAATCTACTGTAAAAAAACGACAACGAAAACGTATGGATCTAGCCTTCTAGATCATGGACCTACCCTCCCAGCTGCTATTCTCTGCTGCTCAACCTAGAGACCAAATGGCAACAATATAGATCTAAACTTCATATGTAATGGAAAATAAGAGTACAGCACATTATATATTACTCAGAGATGATTGACGACGATTATTTAAGTGTTGGATTGTCTAGGATAAGAGTCATATAGTGCTGATAAGAATGCAATTATCATGATTAGTTTATTGTTTGATTTACTATCATGAGGTAGGTGGCCGTTGCAAATAAAAGTAAATATACAGCAAATACTAGTCGCCGTGCTTACCGGATCGGATCGCTCGACTCCCTATTCAACCATTTGATATAATTGTATCGTTTTGCCCACATCCAAATAATATAGCAGCTATCAATTTGACGATATTGTTCTCCGGAAAAGGGAAAAGGCATATTGTCATTTCATCTGGCTAATGCTTTGGCATTCTACGCTCGCGCCATCTATCCAACACGATGATCGTGAGCGTTTACGGAACATTCGAAGAGGCAAATATTGATTATTGTTGTGTCATTCCTTTGATTTTTTCCAAATTAAGCCGCTTTACTCCAGAACAAAATGGATTTGCCTCAAGAAGTCCACGAAATTCTTAACATTTGTGTTTTTATATTTGGATAGGGTATCCGCTGGGGTGTGTGATGTTTGAAGGGTGTGGACGGGTTGGAACCTTGTCCTTGTTTGAGGACTTGGAGCGGCGCTAGATGTAGATTTCTGATGCATTATTTGAGGAGCTGGCGAGATAGATGTCGCTCCGGCCTTGATTCAATTGAGCGTGCGGCGGTTGTCTTACTCTCCAACAATGCCGCCATTCCATCCAACAATGGAGCCATGCTCAACATAGCACACATCATCAAACATGTCATGACATCAGCAACAGAAGCAGAACTAGCAGGGTTGTATATCATGGCACGAGAAGCAGTGTGCATCATAATTATCCTCGAAGAAATGGGGCATGCACAGCCGCATACACCACTCCAAACCGACAATGCAATGGCCGATAAGATAGTCAATGGCAAAATCACCCCTAAGCGGACTAAGGTTATGGACATGAGATTTCATTGGTTAAGAGATGGAGAGTATGCCAGAGACAATTCAAAATCTATTGGAGACCCGGAAAATTAAATTATGCGGACTTCTGGACGAAACACCACGCAGCAACGTACCACCAAAATGTGCGAAAAGAATTTTTAACACCACACATCGTGCTAGAAATGCTACGGCATGAACAAACCATGCATGCAGCAGCCGCAGCCGCATGAATAAACAATAAAGACAGACTCTTGCGAGGGTGTGATGATCTAGGCCTACCATATGTAGGCCAGACCAATCTGCCACTGCAGGACAGACCATGGGCAAGAGTCAGTCAGTGCTGAACTAGGAAGTGCCGACAACAATAGGTAACCCATAATCTAATATCACCGATTGATTAAGAGTGACAATGATGTCCCCACTGCAACTGTATTCGTATATGTTCCTGCCACAATTTAGACAATCAATTCCTGACATTATTTTAACAACTCGTACTATTCCTTACATATGTAGAAAGGAAGAGCCATGGTACAGTGCATGGTCAATTTAGACAATTATCAACGCTGATGTGGTGTTGAGTGACCTGTATATTACATAGGCAAGGAGTCATTGCCCGGTTGTACCCAATATTGTGTCACGACCATGCTAGATCCCCTTGTCTTACGTAAGAGTAGTGGCTCCTCGTTCTACCTTTCTGATTGTTCGGTTTCCATTTGTTATTGCTGTGACATGCGTTTCATGTTGCTGCTGCCTCTTCTGCCATTGCTCTGACATAATGCAGCCGGGATAGCTTGTGCATTGCATATTGCATTTCCCCTTACTATCGTCACACCAATAGTCTTCTTGAATTGTTGTAGCATGATTGGATGTATGCTCCTCCTTTTCTAGAGTATATGTATTGAGTAGCGGCGGCGATAAAGTCACCATTCCATCGTCACCTGATGCCGCCAGTACATACCTCTCTCTTAAAAAAACAGGGTGCCTAACCAAGAACCAAGCAAATCAAAGCCAATACAGACCAATATTGACTGTAAATTATCAATGCTCGCGCAACGGCCACCCCAAACATGAATATTCATCTCTAAAAGTAGTAGATTCATGCAGGATTCAAATGTTTATAATTCAATGAAGAAGAATCTGCGCTCGTCTGACTACAAAAGGATGAGTTCAATGCAATCATTCGCTAACCTACTATGTAATTTCACTGGGGTTGATAGGTTGGTATCATGTTGGATGATATGAATGATCACACAGCGATAGATGATGATTTTTTCGGGTTCATTTTTCCCGTCAGCATTTATAATCACGTGATTTTAGTCACCTAGTAGATTGTGTCACGTGACCAGATTTGCGTGCGTAATCAACCACCACTTCAACCTGACTTCAATATTTCCGCACAGCGCACAGCACGTCTTAAATCCTTCCTTCAATCTTCCACCTTCAACCCGCACGCCGTCCACCGTGCCTCCCCAGCCTTCCCCTCGCTTCCTCGCACTCCTCTCCTCTTGCACCATGGTGGCAAATACAACCCGCTTCGCAGCGTCAATTGCATGCCTTGTTGCTGCATCCGAAGCGTTCTCACCCTCCTTCACGGGAAAGGCCGCGAATTCCTTCCGCAGTCAAGCGGTGGGTCCTCTCTTCATGGACGGGCCCGAGGATGGTACCAGGATCACGAGCGCGCGTAAGGAAATTGGTTACGACGCGGCCTCCGGTCGGTTCTTCGAGACGGATATCGATAAGGAGGATTGCATCCCCGATGATGAATACTGTGTGGTGGATAAGGATTCTGGAGAGATGGTGCGCTTGACGTTGGAGGAGAAGGAAAGGATTTTCCTTGACGCCCTTCAGGTGAGCTTTATGGATGATAAATAGTGTGGAAGCGGAAATCCCGTTTGCCGCTGTTTGTTATATTTTTATAGTTATATTTGTAACACTAATATTTTTTGCCAAATACAGTCCTATTATGTCAGTGGAAGACAGATGCTCGACGATGGAGAGTTTGATCTCTTGAAAGAGGATCTTGCTTGGAACGGCTCTTCAATGGTGAATATGAATCGCCAGGAGACCCAGTATGTTGCAGCTATGCAGGCCTACTCAAAGGGAAAGCCGGTCCTTTCGGATTCCGAATTCGATAAGCTCAAGACAGATCTCAAAGAGGAGGGCTCTGCATTTGCCTCGTCGAAGGAGCCCAAGTGCTACATCGGTGAGTTGTCAACATTGTACACATATTATTTCTAATGCCCATTCTATATCAATGTGACTCATAAAGGTCAATTTCGCGCACCTCAATCTATCTTTCATCTATCATAACCAGATACTGGTATCTGTACTGTCACCTACCAGCCTGACAAATTTCGCAACAACCTTTTGTACCTCCCTGTGGGCGCAATCCTGGGTATTTTCTGGCTTGGATTTGGATTTGAAGTTATCGAACCTCTCATTCGCCTCAACCCTGTCATTTTGGCCGCCCTTGGTGCTCCCCTCATCTACAAAGGATCCGCCTTTATCACAGACTCATTCATCTTCCCCAACAACAAAGTTGTGTATGGTCCTTGCCCAGTCTGTGAAACTGAAACCAGAGTCTACTTTGGTGATATTCTCGGAGTAGAGGTAAGGTCTTATCAGACGCAGGTTAAATTGTTCAAATAGAATTGTGGAATACCAATCTCAACCTTTATTGCACATGTTATCATATTCAGGGATTTGGAGACGGTGTGTATGAGCTCACTGAGTCTATTTTGTGAACATCCCTTTATTGTGATTAGATATTATTTTTTACACTGCGGATCTGACTAAACTACCAATTCATCTTTTTCATTTGTTTACAGTTGCTGGTGTGAAATGCACCAAGTGCAAGGCTAAAATTAACGTCCAGAAAAAAACACTCCGTGCATCCACTCTTCCCAAAGAAAATTAAGTTTATGAAGTTTGCTTCCTCGTCAAGTTGAATCGGCATCTCTAGCATGAATGTCATAATCTGTTGGGTCTATGAATCATGAGAAGAAAGTAAAACGAATATTTGACCCTACCATAAATAATGATTAGTTATGCTGGCCATTAATGTGATGCCAAAATTCTAAGCTTCACTGCAGGTCTAAAGTAACAATATTGGCACTTTCTGACAGCGCTGAAAGATGATATAGTCACTGGAGAGGAACCACCCTGTGTAGCTCTCCGAAAACATTAGTTCATGAGGGGATATTGGGATGAATGAACAGGGGGGGGAACACAACATGTTTCTTGCTCTATTTCTTGGTTTGTAGATGATACGAAATCTCAGCACTTTATTGGCGATATTTTTGCAAATTCCAGCATGCTTTGTTACGTAATTACGTCGAGACATCATCGCCAAATACTGTCAGCTTAAACATCCGACGGCCATTCAGCCCACCACCCGCCACTGCCACTGCACAGATCACAGATTCCCTCAGTATCACAACATAATTTATCATAATACATTTCATCCAACATCCATGATTGCATTGTATGAATGAAGCTCCAGCGCTTGCTCCTCTTCTCATCAGCGTTTTGCGCCACCTCTTCCATCACACCGATCCTAGCCTTCCACTTCTATCAACCCTCCATTTGTCACCGCTTGTCACACAGAATCATCATGGCCGAAATGCAAACACAGGCGTGCACTCCGGGGGGCAAGTGTGTCCCATGTGAATCCCTGAATAAGTCGCATCTATTATCTGCCGAACAAATTGAAGCCGAATTAACTAACATGAACATGTGGAGCATGAAGGAAAGCAATAAAATTGCACGATCCTACACCGCACGCAATTTCCAGTGTGCCATGGATAGCCTTTGTGCCATTGGAAAAATTGCCGAGAGGGAAAGCCATCATCCTGACATGCACTTGACCGGATATCGTAATGTAGATGTCGTTTTGTTTACGCATTCATTGGGTGGAGTTAGTGCAAATGATATTGCTTTGGCGAAAATGATTGATGCGGAAGTGGAATTTAATTATAGCCCAAAATGGTTGAAGTCTCATACAGAGGCAAAGAAGGAGTAAAAATAAATGCTCCCATGCGCACTCCATTTCCTACGGATCTTGAATTGGCTTAGATGAAATAGTGGAAGAAGTATTTTACTTTTGCACATTTGGATTTTGGATGTGTTGTTGATTGATGATTTGATTGCAAGATGGGCTTTTCCTTGAGAAAGGGTTTGATGTAGATATCACAAGTTAAGGATTTTGATTGCATTGCGGGAACTCTTTCGTTTCATCGTCCTGCTGATTTCTTTTTGCTATTAGAGTTTCTATTTGCACCATGTACTTTGAGTTGTTGCTATACCTACTCTCACTATTACATACCTAATGCACTGAATATATGCTGTAAATATCAGTGCAGCAGGGATAGAATAAACCCCTGCCGCATCAGTGCTCTTGAAGTATCATCAGCTGGCGGAAGGGGCTATGGACATTTTTTAGTGATTGGATTGACAGGTTCTCTTACAACACATCCCTTTAGAAAAACCGATGGTACCTACGTTTGCGAAGCAAAGATGATTGGTTCAATCTTCAAGCACATTAACACCTTGCATATCTAGCTATATCTGAAATCATTAGTTGTGCGTTGAAACGTGTGGTGATATGGTATAACTGTGGCATCAAAGTGATCATATGATGTTCATTTTTGGAACAGCATTGTTCAGTCCAACATGAAAAAGAGATTCTCACAACATGAAAAGTGAATGCAAAAATATCCAGTACAGATATAGGGGACTCATAAGGTGCATCTGGTGGAATAACTGACCCAATCATGCACATGTTATCAACTCCAGTGAGAAAATTGTAACAGTACCAAATACACAACGTGATTAAGTATTCAATTCGATCCAAATACGTTTTCTCTGTGACATAGCATTTCATATTTATACATTTAGATATCTGTTCAATTAGAATCCAAGGTTCTCAAGGATTCCCTGTCCATTTATTTGTTCTTGAACACACATACCAGCAGCAGCAAACATGGCCATTCGTCCATTATTCAATTCCTTGGTCTGCATGTTGGCAAAGTCCTTGCCATTCTTGGGCTTAAGACCAAAAGGGTCAAAGCCAATATCACCAGGGTAGTATGTTTCACGAAGAGTAAAGAGAGGTCCCACTCCAGGTTCCATCCAGCCAATGTTGGCACGTGCAGCCTCAGTTACATTGATGGCAAGGAAAAAGCAGAAGAGCCAGATACCAGGAACTTCTGGGATCTGGTTGTTTCCAATTGTGTGGTGGACATCCATGCCGTAAGCAATGGTGGGAGTGTTCTC
The DNA here is from genome assembly GCA_037356235.1 of Bacterosira constricta. Taxonomy (NCBI): domain Eukaryota; phylum Bacillariophyta; class Thalassiosirophyceae; order Thalassiosirales; family Thalassiosiraceae; genus Bacterosira; species Bacterosira constricta. The sequence continues at coordinate 7,219 of JAZGVS010001075.1, forward strand.
GCCCATGATGTAACCAACAGTGGCCATCATAGCAACACGGCCATGCATGATTTCAGCCTCGCGGAAACGCTTGACTCCATTGAGATCCATATCCTTGGTGAAGCCCAAAGGATCGAAGAATCCAAGAGGAGCAGAAGATCCAGGAAGACCATAGCATGGAAGTGAAGGATCAGCGGTCCAGCCGTTGATGGCAGCAACAGCAGGGGTGACTTCCACGACCTCCTGATCGTCAGTGGAGACAGGGTCAGACATGCGAAGAGCAGAAGAGGTTACAACAGGAGCAGAAGGGGCAAAGGCCGAGGCACCAGCGATGGCAGAGGCAATAATGGTAAGCTTCATCATGATTTGAGTTTGTTATGGAGAATGAAAGAGTAGGTTTAGATTGTTTAGATTGTTTGAATTGTGAGAGCTTTTGATCGAGTAGCTCATTGTTTGATCAGATCTCGGATCTGCATATCTTTTGTTCGCGTTCATTGTTCCCTTGATGTGGTGGTGCGCTTGGTGGTGAGTCAGATGAGAAGCGCGGTATCTATTGGTTCGTGGTTCGTGGTTCGTGTTGGTGGTGCGTGCATCGCATGCATGATATCCTCTACCTAGAAGTAGGTAGCTAGGTAACTACTTCTATGTAAGCCAGGGGTTATAAAAGCAAGAAGGAATACTGTATGTACCTACTCTGGAGTTGGCTATCTCTAGGTACCTATGTACCTAGATACTAGAGGCAGAGATGTAATAATACATGACGTTTCTGCGCGTCATGACATAACAGGATAGGTACCACGCACAACATCTCCATCCACCACCCATATAGTATAGGTACCTAGGTATGTAGATGTGGTGACGTAATCTATTACCACGACCAGATGACGGACAAAGTTGGCATCTATGCTATGGTATGTGTGACGTAAGTAAGCGTTTATGTTTTCGAGACTGACGCACTACACTGACAGATGACGAGTTCGCGCACTGGTCACTGGTGACACTGACGTGTCTGATTCTTTTATTTTGGCCAGTTTTGTTTGAGTTTTGGCCTGGTTTGGCACATTTTTGTATAGAACAGAAGTTGAGTTTTGTATGTTGATATGGTGGACGTGCCAGAAAGTGAGAAATCCGATGAGAAGTAATATCAGCATCACGACATAATAGTGGTAGTGGAGTGCCGCCCGGAATAAAAGGAGCTGTGAGCATCATCTCTCTCTTCTTTTCTTCTGCCCAGGCAGCTGCAGTTGGTGTTGGTAGCGTGAATATCATATCCTACCATTTTAGAACTAAATACTATTATCCATTGAGTAGTTGTGGCCATATCTAATAATATAGTAGACTGCTTATGACATTGTTAAATTGCCCCTAGACAAAAGAACATTGAATTGTTGAGTTTGAGTTCGGCCGATGATAAGATGTGTTTCTAGATCTAGAATGAGAGGATAGATTTAGCTCCGTCAAAGCTTCGTCTTCGTATATCTGTTTCTGCTGCAATTCTCTTCTAAATATGTATATCTATAAGTGTAATGATGAATTAGCTAGCATAGTATGGTGCTCAAATTGTTACTTCAAGTATTTTTATTTTGATCTTCTTACAAGCAGAGTTCATTCCATTTTGGGGGGTGCCGACGTCCAATAATGTGATGGTGGCCCAAAGACCCAACACCACATTCTTTCCGCCCGTTGTCCGGCGGTCGACCTTGATTGCCTAAGCGTCACCCGGTATATCGGGGCGATCGGAAGATATGATAATCCCCTTCGCGAGAGCGCCACGCTGCTAATACTCACCCCGCCAACAACAATTCAACTTCAACAGCTGGGTCCTGATGCCATTGGAAGAGCGGTAGGCTGATCAAAAAATCCCAAAATTTCTTCTGAATGAGTACGAACCGTAAAATGTAGAAGTATAAAAGTATGCAAAAATGTGCCAAAAATTGCCCAAACTAACCTAAAGATAAAAATCGAACCTTGACTCACAGTTTCTAAATATTAAAATAAACATAAATACAGATAATGTATTATGGAGGGTACATATGTAGAAGTAGTCCACATCATCTGGTCCACATCAGTCCACATGTAATATCGATCCTCTCGCGCGCTGTATCCTCCTTGTATGTACATATTATGTGTCCGTCATCTGGTAAGTGGTACCTGGGATCCATCGCATTACAACTCTAAGTGTATGAGCACCTGCCTTTATCTGTAAACATCACTCGCCCCGTCTACTTTCGGAAGAAAATTATTGGGTCCATCCCCCCAAGAAAACAATATACTATTTGAATCTGCGCTCAACGTGTATCTCTTAATGTCTCTTCTATCGTTCAAATACTTAAAGAAAAAGTCTGAAGCATTCACCTCCTCCTTTGTTTTTGTTTTGTCCTTTTTAATGACGAATCATTTCAACCTCCCCTTTGCTAAATCGTTAGCATCTGGGCTCAAATTAGTAGCCTATCGGAGCAGACAGGAAAGATTTATTTCAATAATTTGTGATTTGCTTTGTGATTTGTGTTTCCTCTATTATTGGAAGACAATCACCATCAAATCGACGGTTGAGCTATCATGTCCATAGTATTTCTCATCAGGTGCTTGGTATTTGGTTCATTTTCATTCGGAGATGTCCTGGAGCATTTGTCTTGAATGAAGAATTATTCTCGTGTAATACCCTTCCTTGGGCATGAGAGGATGCATTAGGAGTAGCGAACTCCTTCTTTTTGTGCCTTTCACCATGGCAAAAAATAGCATTCCCTCACTAGCTTGTTGGAATGCCTTCAAGTTCGGGGATGTGGCTGTAGTCTCCAGGTCTTACTGCCTGAACTTTGGGCTATTTCCGCTGCGTTGTGCCTCTATACTCCGGGGGGTTGTGCGATTACATCAGTGGAAAAAAACGAACCCACAATCGCTCCAGAGTATTCGGTGAATGCCGGCGTACGCTCCAAGTGGGGGTAGATGGGAGTTTAATACTGGGCATTTGGTGAGAGATCTTCAGGAGAGGATGAACTCGCTCTTCTTTTTGTTGACATTCGTCGGTCTGTTTCTTTTCCTTGATGGAGGAGAAATCCTTCCCACATGGTGTCACGGCGATTCAATTGAAGGACCAGCAAATGAATCCGACATGGTGGAAGTTGTACCTATATATCCTGTAGAGACACGTAGGAATTAGTATATCAAAAATAAAAATAAAAAGTTGTTGTCGCTGGACGAGCGTAGCTGTAGCTTTGTGGCCCTCTCTGCAGCTAACAGTAACAGGGGCAGGGACTTGCTCCGGTTGGTCCTCTATTGTTGAGAAGAATTATTGAAGGGGGGTGGCGTTGTTAGGTGATTGGGGGTGGTGTTGGGGTGGATGCATGACCGTAATGGTGGGTGGACGCTCGCGTTTGTGGCCGTTGGTCGCACGAGCGTTTTGTTGCTGTGGCGTAGGCTTTCGCCCCGCAGCAACACGGGGCGGCCCTTCTCTCGTGGTCCCCTTGACGGGGGGTCGGCGATGGGTTTTAGTGAGGTTTGCAGCGATATCTTTCCGCGGTACTAGGCACGGTCGGATTCCACCACCATGGTTGCCTCGTTCACCAGTTCATAGCTTAGTTGGTATTCACCTGTGTGTCACCTGGGTAACACTCCACTCACCCGCAAAACACCTCAAATTCCAGCTGGTGACTGGTATTGACAGGTGA
>JAZGVS010001076.1:0-10877 GCA_037356235.1 Bacterosira constricta
CCCATGGCAAACATAAACATTCGTCGATCGGCGCGAATTAAGAACAACGCCAGGATTAGAGAAACGCAGAGCACCATTATTGGAGAAGGCGATCCTACGAAACGTAGAAAATTGAGCGCAGCCGACCTTCACCTTCAACCCTCCACCGATAATGACATACAATCATCGACTACGATGCCGCCAACCTCAATACCAATACTCAATCTAGGAAAACTAATACGTGGCACTCTTGTAAAACGACCGAGTGCCACCATCAAATCACCCTACGTGGCGGATGTTTCTTTCTTCCAAGGAAAGGCAAAGGCAGCGACCACGGTATTGGCACACGCGCCATCATTGGACGTTGGCGGCATGTGCGTGGCAGGATCGGAAGTGTACCTATCCAAACGAAATGGGGAGGGCAAGACTTCTCATTCCATTGAATTGGTTCGTGGTGCACCGTTCACTTTGGCCGAGCCTACAGCCACGGTCGAGAGCTCGGACGATACGGAGAACGGAGTGTTAGTAGGAGCGCATCCGCGTCTGGGTGAATTGATAGCGGCAGAGGTGCTGAAGCTGGGGCTACTCCGAGAGGCGCTGCCGTTGAAGAATGGTTTTGAGCTTGGCCCAGTCAATGATATTAGTGACCCAAGGAAGGCCAGTCCAAAGAAAAAACGGGCGAAAAAAGAAAAATTGTCTACCGGTGATTTGGATTTGAATAAAAGTACACAACAACAGAGCAACAATACCAGTACCAGTACCACTTCACCAAAGACAAAAATAAATCTCCGTCAGCAAGTAACGCTCGGCGACAGCCGTCTAGACTATCAAATGACGCTTACACATCCTGTCACTGGCAAATCCCATTGTGTTCTCTTTGAAGTGAAGAATGTTGTGTGTGCAGACTACCAAGCAGGAACAGAGCCAATACCAACAGGCCCTGGCCACTGTGTTGTTGTTGCACCACCGACCATCTCTAGCTCTGATGGCGAAGTGGGATACAAACGGAGTGCAATATTCCCATGGGGACGTACACGAGGACAAAAGTTTGAGGGCAAGTCGGTAGTTTCTGAACGAGCCTGTAAGCATTTGAGGAATTTACAATCCCTACTCAACGATGACGTGACCCCTGTTGTTCTATTCATTGTCAATCGATCAGATTGTGAAAGTGTGAGGGCTTGTCACGAGAAGTGTCCTGTTTTTGCTGAGGTGTTGGATGAAGTGGTGAAGGCAGGAGTGAAGGCATTAGCAGTCCGAGTGAGTTGGACAGAGGAGGGGCAGTGTTTTTTTAATGGGGTCGTTCCTGTTGTGGTGTAAAGAGAAGTTGACACGAAGGGAAAACTGACATACATTTAGTAATGAAAATGATGTACTGCATTTATCTAAGGCGAGTAAGAGACAGATAGTTGATAATTGCTCAGGGTCACACACTCAACTATTCTTTCACTTGCATCGTATTTAGCCGACATAGTGCCTATGAAATGTTACATATGAGTGGGTTTCGATTTAGTAGTTCTTTTCAATGCAATGATTGTTCTTCTCCTATGTTATCCAATTTCTCTCTGATGAACTGCTGCCAAAGCCAAACGATGACGACGGGCTAGATGATATTCAAAACATGGCGCCAAGCATGACACCTATTCACTTCTGCTTTCTTGTTCATGGCCACAATGGACGTCCTACCGACTTGTCCTACTTACATCATACTATCAAAGCAAAGGCAAACGAAAACAGAATATTCACACATGCCAAATCGAGTGACAGTTGCGTGGTCGGAAGAAAGAGCGACACTACTTCTACTCAAAATAAGAGCATAGCGCGGAGGAGGAAACGAGATCGATTTTTCTCGAAGAAGAAAAAGAATGAGAATGAGAATGATCTACACGACAACGACAACCAAGTGGGATCTACTATATTATTTGATGCTCAATCAAAAGGAACTCTTGTAGTGCACAATTCCGTCTGTAACGAAGGGAAGACTCATGATGGAATAATAAAAGGAGGGGAAAGGCTGACGGATGAAATTCTGGACGTTATCCGTTCTGAGGTTAAGAAAAAAGAACAACAGCCAAAGCAGAAGGAAGAAATCCATGCTCAACGAGGCCACATAGACGTTACTGTATCCATCGTCGGCAATAGCTTGGGTGGACTATACGGAAGATATGCCGTAGCTCAGCTGGCTGAAGTTCTAGGCAATCCTACCCATACATCTGACGAAACAAACGGAACACATTACCACTACCTCTTGGATGATTACATACGCATCCACCTCAATGTGTTTTGTTCAACAGCATCCCCAATGCTCGGATGTGCAAGTCATACCTATATTCCAATACCACGCACTGCCGAGATTGGAGTTGCTCAAGTTTTGGGCGAAACTGGATCTGACTTGTTTCGACTCAATGATTTATTGCAAACGATGGCAACCTCACATCGCTTTCTTAAACCGCTGGCCTCTTTTCGAAGACGAATTGCATATGCTAACGCGTTTGGAACTGACTTTCCGGTACCTACAGCAACGGCAGCGTTCTTGGACGCGAAAAGTGACTCTCCTCATTATTTTGACGAGGATTTTGTAGAGAAGGATGACAGCGAGATATCAGGAGAAGTCAAGAGAAAAATAGAACGCCAGAGCAAGGAGAAAGGTTGCCCAGCTACAGAAAAAGGATTGATTGCAGCCACACTTCATACTCCCCGTTTGTGGCTGGATGAGGAAAACATCCAAGCTAAGGCGAAGGGCGATGTTTTGACTGGACTCACTGCCATGTCATCTTCCCTCGACTCCCTCGGATGGAAAAAGGTTTTCATAGATGTCCGGAAGGAAATTCCTGCGGCTGTTTCTCTTCCTACCTTCAAATCTGATGGCACCAAATGCCCCGTTCGTCAATTAAAGTCTAGTAACCAAGTGGTGAGATCTTGTGACCTTGATAGGGCTATTTCAGCTTCGAGCAGTTATCGACTTGGTCTTCCTTTGGGGCACAATGTTCTCTGTGCATTCTCTAGGGGGGCAGTGAGAACAGCTATCAATAGTGGCGGTAGACCTGTGATGGATAGTTTGGCAATTGATTTGACCAATAGCATTTCCTTATGGCATGAGTTCAAGTGAAGAGACGATTTGACCGTTCAAGATTTGTCTATTCCAGTATACTGCAAAATGGCACTTGCTACTATCTTCTTCTAAAATTATTCATTGAGGTTTCGTCTATTTCCGTTATCAAATACACCAACAACACCATCCATTTCTAGTAGACGCGACACAACATCATCCAACGCACCTCGTAATCTTCCAATCGTATAGCCACTATTCCTATTGTATTTATACAACCCGTAAAATAAGTCAAAGCTATCGGCATTTGTATTCTCAATGAGCTTGAGGACACTTTGAAAGCCCTTCGTATCGATAGGGGTCTATTCAAGTTGGATAAAGGCGAAGTGACATGATAAATTATTAAATGATTGGAAAATAGAATTATTACAAAAATGCATGCGATCACAAGATGGTTGATTAGTACAGCTAATAACCCATGACACAAAAAATAGACAATGCAGTAATAAAAATGATCTTGTTGACTCACAGAATGCAAGCCTTGAGCCCCAAGTATACGTCCCATGAGATGAGTGCTATAACAATGATAGAGTTTTGCATCAGTTCCATGGAAAAGCAAGGCACACAATCAGCAGTCAACATGGAAATTATTACAAAGGTGCGTGTACTCACATAAATTGGGAATTTGCCGCATAAGCGTCGTGATCTTGGCATGACAGGGGAGTCATGATACATCCCTCCTCTTCCCAAATACTTAAAAATCGTTCAATCCTGTCCATACCTTCGACGTGTCCATCACAGGCATCATCGTACAAACCACAGAAAATGTCTTTGCCATCTTCGCCAACTAGCTCATTCTTTAGTTCTTCCGTCGCAGGCTCTAATAATAGTTTGTTGATTCTTGTCTTCTCATAGACAAATGTTTGACCAAGCCATCCATGAGCTGCTGAGTCAGGCCCAAACATGGGATGGGTAGATAAGATGTCACATTCTGCTGGTAAATGCTCTAATAAAATATTTCTCGGATGTTCTTTCACACTAGCGACATCCACAATCAAAGGACACGAATCTTTACCCTTCATCTCTATCCTCTTTTCTAAATAAGGAACCAAATCTTTGACTGTTTCCTCAAAACTAACAATTGAAACAGCAATAACAATCACATCCAAGTCTTCAACCACGAATGATTCCAAATCAGAGAGTGGGATGTACTTGGCTCCAATCTCATCTGCAATCTGGGTATAATCTGTCCTTGATGTACCGATGACATGACCATACTTTGTAAAGCTTTTCGCGATGAATTGTCCAAATCGTCCAAAGCCAATAATGCCAATATTAAGTGGACGGTCTGCGAGAAAAAAAAAGGCAACAACTTGTGAGTGAGAGACTATACATATCTGATGGTGATGGAACTCATCAGTAAAATATGTAGGATTTTCAACTAAACGTATTCATACCTCTGAGGACAGCAAGTTTTTGCCGACGAACTGATGCAAGTAGCGCTGCCAGCTTGGCTTCCTCTTTCTTCAGTTTTTCGAGTTCACCCGCAGCGGATGGTGGCGTAGTTTTTTCGCCATGCGAGCTGAGTGCTGTGCTGACATTGTCAACGCCAGGAGAGCGATAGTGGCATCTGAAGATCCCAAAAGCGCAACATCGTCTCTTCAAAAGAAAGAAGGATAGAAGAGAGACGAATATTGGCAAATGGTTGCGTGATACCATGCTGAGGTCGGCAGTGGGAGGAGGGAGGACGCAGCGAGAGCGAGAGATGAGCGGAGGCAGGGCGGGAGGAGGGATTATTTTTCGTGATGTGTGATAGCTGTTTGCAGTAATCTTTGTCTTTGATGAAGCGACATCATTGATGTTGAGTTATGGAGGATCAGCGTAGGAATCAATATATGTTCTGATGGATCGGTCCCGCCATTTTTTCGAATCCAAGCGACGGAGCGAAGTAGTGGCAACAACTTTCCACAACCCTAACTTGATGAAGATCAGACCAATGAACCAAATGAAAATGGCGAAACGTTGAAAGAAAAGCGTCATAAATATACATTACAATAACATAGATCAAAATCCTTATTTCGGTTTGTCAAATATGGCACATAGTGAATCACCGGTCCGTCTAGCAAAGAACCTGACATCCCTATCAGAATCCTCGTTCATCAACGTCAAAATCGGTACAATCTGACCCTCGTACACTGATGGATTGAACAATGGCCCGACCATACCCAGCCCCTTGGCGACATTAAACCTCACGTTGGGCACAGGGTCACAATGCATTTCTAACAATATCGGCAATATCTCCCATTGTGCATTGTATGCATCCATTGCCGTGGCCATGAGCGATATTGCCTGGACAGCATTCATTCGTCGCAAGTATGATGGATGTTCCATCACCTGCTTCACTCTTGGTAATAATTCTTGCACGGACCATTCTGACCCCAAGAGTGCCGTCAACTCTTTGAGATCCTTCGCTGCCGCTTCTCGAATGCTTGAAATATCATCGCCCAACCAACCCACGCAAAGCGACAATAATCGATCGGTAAAGAACTCCTTCCCCAACTGTTTCGCCAACAATGGTATCCGTTCAATAACAGCCAGCCGAATCCTCCACTTACCATCCTCGGCTAAATCCAATATAGCAGGTAGCAACGATTGAGTCAATAACTCCGCGCCAATAACGTCATTGAGCAACGACAACGACGATATAATATTAAGACGGACTTCCGACGTGGAATCTCGCAGCAACAACAACATGGGCGGCAATAAATGCGTAATCGTCGCATCCTTCCCCAACTCTGGTGCCAGATCCGTCGCAACCATGGCTAATGCTGCTCGTACATTCTCACTATCATCTTCCGTCAATTGCATGACTCGTTTTACCAATCGGGTCGCCACGGGTATGCGCTGACTGTCCTCCTCCCCACTCACTCCAGCGGGGTACACTTTGGCGCCTGTCTTGGCCACTTCGGAGAGATTGAAGGTTGCTGCAGTTCTTACTTCTGCCTCGGGGTCTTGTAACAATTTTTCGTAGGCGGGAACGAGCGCGTCCATTGTTCCATTGAGAGGAGAGAAGGCATGAACAACCGATGCGAATTTAGAAGCGGCCGTCCATCGGACACGCCAGGATCGATCGTCGATGGTTGCCACAATAAGGGGTAAGATGCGTTTGACCAGATCGTCAATGCGCGATAGCGTTTCATCTGCCACCCCCCCCTCGGAAGATGAGGAAGTGGGCGACGACGATTGCTTTTCCTTCATCAGCGCCATGGCCTGACCGAAACTAACGCAGTTTTGTGTGGTGTGGAGTCTTACGCTATCGGGCTGATCTCCCCCCGCCAACGATTCGTACAAATCCAACAATGTCGTGGCCACAATGCCCCCTTCTCCCAAGGCTGATGGTCCGACGGTCTCCACGACGGTATAGAATAATGGTCCCAAATTCCGCGAGGCAATCCGTCGTACCATGGGAGCATCATCTCGACATAAATTAGCAAAGTATTCCAGGTGGGATGATTGCATATCCGGTGTCATTTTTGGAAATGCCACGGGGATTAATGCACATGCCGATATACGTGCCGTGAACCATTCTTTCGTTGCCAAGCGGCCAATCATGGTGACAAATTCTTTACAGTAGTCGGCATCGCTCATTTGTTGGCTGACAGCAATGGCACTCGCCGATGCCTTTTCGCGGACAACATTCTCTTCGACAGCCAGCAGAAGTTCAAGAGGCTGCAGCAACGACGAGATGTATTCCTTCCCGCCCACGTACGGCACCAATTTCCCCAAGGAGGTGGCAATCGCCTCCAGCACTTCATCGTCATCATCCACCCCATCCGCCAAGAAAGGTAGGAGCTCGTCCCGTGTCCGCTGTGGGCCGAGAGCTGCGGCAATCGTGGATAATTTTCTAGCCGCCTCGACGCGGGAGGGTAGATCGTCGCTACGCAATTTTTCGATTGTCTGGAGGGCATCCTCTTCGTCGATGGGTTCGTCGTCGATGTCCATGGCGGCATTGTCGCAGCCGTCGCCGCCGTTGGCATCTTCGGGAGGGACGAGGATGGGCGTCGGTTCGAGAGACTGCTGCGGCTTGATGTTGCCGATGATGGTGCCCGTGTCCGTGACGTCCGGCATTTCGGGAGGCGGCGGTGGATTGTTCATGGTCGTCGTTGGTGTTGGTGGAGGTATCGGATCATGCGAGGTTGGTTGTTATTGTAAGAGGGATTATGATACGGGGTCTACACCACACGGCCACTCTCCTCAGATATTTAGCGACTCTAGTCTGTGCTACATACGTAATATTCCTACTTTTATGTTTGTGTCGTAGTGGTAGAAAATCGGGTCACACAGGTCACATCGCTTAAATAGAATCAGTAACTACCCCACCACCCACGCCTCACAAAATGAAAATTCGACTCGCCATGACCCATGACCAGGGATCCCATGACACCATGGCATGAGCCAGCCCCTGCCTGGCATGATCCATGACCGACCATTAAAATGTCGACCATGGGCATTGGGAATACCATGGCTCCACCAAAAGCAGCGACATTGATCGCCATAGCAGTCGTAGTAGCTGCGGCATGTTCAGCAATCCATCATTCATTACGCCTATTCGACCAGCATGAAGCGAGGAACATATCATTCTCCCAAAAGGAAAGAGCGTTGATGAAAATGCCATTGCCATTCTTCGGTTCTCGAAATAATGATGCTACCAATTACGACTTTGCTATCATAATCGTCTCCTATCATAAAACTGGCGTGAGTTTGACGTATTAGGGCGAGGGTTTGCTTTTTCAATGTATCTTCATAATTTCTCATTACAATACTGCATTGAAAACTACAATATTACTTAACAGCATGATCTGCAAGAGGATCTCGTTGACTATATTACCAAGGAATTTCCAGGAATGGGTCCCAAACTCACAGAGTATGGTAAGAAATCTCCCCTTCGACGACGACGCCATCCTCCTATAACGCCATGTGCTCGAATACATTTGCAAACGGGGACCATCTCGGTGCAGCATGCGTAAGAAGTGTTATATCAACTCTATGTACTTTTGCAAAACACTCAAACCAATACCAACTCATACATATATATTGACCACCTATGCACGAAATATGTACCCAGTCCTGATTTGTTTTGCCACCCGGGGAATCTGGCAAAGATGTTATTAGAGGGTGGGACGGGTCATGCGGAATTTGAGAGGGGGGTTAAAATTGTTCACTTGGTACGGGATCCATTTTCATTGGCCGTTTCGAACTATCATTACCATGCACGGATACCAACGTGAGTTGTAGCCGTTTTATTTTGCCTTATAATTTGCATGTATATTGTCAACTCCAATTCCTCATTCTCGATACGTAACATCTTAACAACCAGTCCTGAACCTTGGGTACACACACAAAATCCATGTGATATCGAATACCACGAAGATCGCATTGAGCAAACATACCCTGAAATGGTCATACCCGCACTCTCCAACATGAAATACGGAGCAATGAATTTGAACTTTAGAGAAAATAATCTGGTTTCAAGGGAAGAATTTGATAGTATCCACAACGATTGTCTTTCATTGTATCAAACAAAAGATGGATTAAAGAAGGCCAGCTACCTAGATCACTTGATGAATTACGATCCGCCAGAGGGACTACGATTAGCTACCGCCCAAATGACAATTCAGGGGCATGACAATGGGGGAGATATATTTCGAATGGCAAATAATATTGTCAAATTCAAACAGGTATCGTAATTCCAAGTCCTTCTACATCATTTATCTTTCATGCCTAAACTGGCTATGCAGAGAAGTCTCACACCATATCACAACTCATCAAACAGACACACATTGCGGTGAAAAAAGCTATGGAATATCCACATAAAAGAAAGAAAGAGCTTCATGTCTACACAATGTCTCTCGATGATTTCAATGCCAAACCGGGTCTTGCGGCACTCAAATTCTTTGACTTCGTTCTCGACTGTACCGATGTCTCTCAACAGCATAAGGAGGCAGTGGCGCAAAAGTATGAACAATTCTATTATGAAAAGCGAATACACGATACTCATATCACTCACGGAAAATCGAACGATGTGGATCAGTTGAAGCAATATCTGAGGAATGATCCAATATTTGGCCCTCCATTGAGTAAGATTGAGAGAATTGTTGAGAAAACTTTGGAGGATAGTTTCAACGGTCAAAAATAACATGGTTATGCAAGACGCTACCACACAATATTGCATATTGCTACGTTTAGGTACAATATTAGGTCCTGTTTTGTCTGAGTATATTGCTGCACCATTCTAAACTCTAAGTGTGAGAATATAACCAGCACTACCATACTGGTTTTTGAGAAAAACTCAATTACCATTAGGACCATTGCCGTCCACTTTGATCACTCTTGGTGGCTCCTCCTCTTCGATTCTGCCATGCTCCCCGTCCTCCTCTCCCCCTACCACCACCACCTCTACCCCCGCCTCCAATCAACCCCCTTTGCTTCCCCTTGACAAAATCCATTCTCTCCCGATGAGGCCTACTCTTCAAATGTTCCTCCATCTGCACCACACTTNTCATCATCTTCTTCTTCCATATCATCACCTCCTTTGGAATCCACTCCCTTTAGCTGCCTTCGTTTGTTTTGAGGAAGTGCAGTTTGGGGCAAGGGCTCGATCCTATCGTTGGCCAGGTTGGAGAGACAAATGACACCTGAACTAGGGTCATCCCCATCATCTTGTGATTGTGATTTACTTCGTTTTGTACCAGCATCATATTCATGCACAGAATTTGCACCAAAGGATATCCTTTTTTTTCTTGGTGAAACATCAACACTATCTTGAATGCTCTCTTCATCACTTTCGTCATCCTCACTATCACTATCTCCTGCTGCAAGCTCTGCCTCCAAAAGGCGAATCTCTTCGTCCAAATCCACCTTCTTCGATTTCCCATCCTGCTCTTCGGCATCGTCGTCACTTTTTGTTTGTTGTTTCTTTCGCATACGCTGAGCAATGGGTACAATGGGCATGTCTTCTGCACCTTCCTCGTCCGCCTTTGAAGAATTAATGTCACCATCAACAGCTTGGCTGCATGAATATACTTTTCCATCTTTTGTAATAATTTCTTGCTTCACCAATCGTTTCAATGCATGCTTGACATCTTTCTTGGTCCATGTGTCTTTTTGAGTATTTGATTTCAAATGTTTCTGAATATCCTTTCGCTTTCGAGATACATCATGCGCCGCTGGTTGGCTACGCAGGTAGGATGTAATCTCATTGTCCAGTGACGCTTCTTGTTTGCTCATTTTGATATCAACGACGTTGGAAGAGGAGGACCTTGTATAGTGGTGGCTCAGGAGGTTGAAGAGTGACTCATAGACAGGGGCTTGTTATGGATTAGGGCTGGGCTGAGGTATTGTACTGCATGCAGCGTTCATGGACATTATGTCTGATGGTTGTTTTTGTGGACCTAAGGTTCTTGGTTGTGGTTTATGCGTCTGATGTTGTTTGTTTTTTCATTGATCTAGTGCATATTCTATCCAATTAGGTTTAGGTTTATGCACTATAATCTATTATGCTAAATTTATTTTCCAATGCACTATGTTAGTGCATATATTTGGGGATAATCCTGTGATAATCGGACAAATTGCACTAAAAGCGTCTGGACTTCGTCCGCGTAGGAATCAATACTACATATTTGACGGAAGCGGCCGTTTGACCGGCTGGCGATTTTTCTACGTAGATCACACTCTATATTACTCAGGTTTCCCATTTCGTCCAAAAATAGAATATCTACAGAGTTCCTACGTTGAAAGGTATGTTATTACTCACTCAAGTCTGAACTCTGGCTGCGAGTCTGAACTTAGGTTT
>JAZGVS010001077.1:0-10846 GCA_037356235.1 Bacterosira constricta
CAGCTTGGTACTGTGGAAGAGACTGTCAGGTGAAGCATTGGAAAGACGGCCATAAGAATGACTGCATCAAGCAGGAATAGAGAATATGTGTAGTGTATGGTGCTTTTCTCCGCTTGATTCTTGCTGCTGTTGTGCCTGTGTAAGCAATGAGAATCGTTCTCGACAATAATTGGATGATTATGGATCATGGCAAAAGAGATATACGTGGCTGTTTCTGTGTAGGAGTGTGCCGATATGCTGCTGACATAATAATATGTGTAACGAAGGGTGTTATCATGTATAATCATTGTGGCTAAGAAAACCAACCTACTCATGTTTATCTAACGACAGTGCAATGCAGCATGACTCAATAAAGGACAATCACATGAGGAGGATGCACTAAACACTGATCTAGAGCAGAGAGTCTCCTCAAATACATTGGAGCTTGGCCTCAGAAACAAGCACATCCCTCCTCCTAAAATTCGACTTACACCCCAGCCTCAGAGTCACCTCATCCATATTCCTCACCGAGACATCTTACATCAAATAACGTTTACACTGTCTTCATTATTGGTATCACCCACCTTGGATTTCTTCCTGGATCCCGGTAGCGTATGTCTAACAAATTGATATTGAGTTCCACCCTGTTGCCCCCTGGTATTTAACGAGGCCCACATCCAATGCCACGCTCCAAGAAGAAAGAAGAGCTTTAAAGTCAACTTTACCCTCACGAGAGTATTGTATTGGGAACAAATACCTCCCGAGAGTGAGAAATGATAGTATATCTCTAATGAAACTCAAGTGAAAACATTGATTTCAATCGGTATCGGTATGGATGATGTATTTGGTTCACAAAAATGTCTCACATAAATATTTGTTATTACATAAATATCCTAACTGAACACGCATTACAAGATAAGAACATGGCACATCTTTCTTTTCGCCCTCTACATCATGTCCAAGGTTTTTGTATACTTTTGTGCATACCCTGAGTTGAGATTGCGTTCAAACCTATCATTGTCAGCATAATGACTCAAGTCACTCAATCCAATACTATTACGGTTGCTAGCGCCATCCTCGCTGCCATCAATACTATCATCGCCACAGTGCGAATCCGAGTCTCGACTGTAACTCTTGGCAATTCCAATGGGAACCGTGCGTATGAAGTTATTGCTACTCGATAGGCGATGGCTAGGACCGCGGTACAAACTAGTATCATCATCAGAAGCCGAAGCAGAAGACGCAACCTCAATTCGTTGTTGAATGTCGCTGATTCTTGATTTGACCAGTCCTCCTCCTCCTCGTCGACTGCCAATAGAGCGTGTTTTGGATGCCGACTTTGGTGATTGCTTTCTGCTATTTCTACCGCAGTCCTTGGGCGGTGACTTCTTATTCTGTGTACTACTGGTATTGGTAACAGTCGCTGACTTGGAAGAGTTGCAAATCAAAGGAGAAGAAGATGCATTGGAGGACAGCCGGAGTTGATCAAATCGTTGCAGAAGGGAGTTGATCGAATCAATATTGACATGTTGGGAGGAGGGCGTAGAAGTGGATGGAAGAAGGGCTTCTTCTGACGTGGATACATCCACGGACAAATCGTGGTATTGTGTGTTACTGCTTGTCAGTTTTGTGGCAATGGTAGGATCAAGAGTATGATCATCAAATGTCAATGTCTGCTGAATGGCAGTACATCCATCATGAAATAGGAGATCCTCGTCCTCCTCCTCATCATCTGAGCCAATGGTTGAGCCAGGCAAGATATTCCCACCAGCCTCACTTATAGAACAGCGAAAGATGTTGGCTCGATCATTATTGAGACTGTCTCCTCCCGTTGGCGTTAGCAAGTATCCTCCATCTACTGCAACTGCTTCCATGATTTGAAGTGTACTGTCATCGTCGTGAAAGAGACATGCCAGATCCTGTTGTGGTGGCATGGCTTCCAAATAGCTGATATCATCCTCAGCTTCTTCCGCGTGATCTTTACTTTGGACACTGTCATACGTAGGCAGCATTGGACTTTGCGCATCCACTGTACTACTTGCAACCAGACAAGTACTATCGTCACGACCAATCACACTATCCTCCTTGGGCGCAACCACAAGAATTACACTATACTCGTCGTCGTCACTACTTTGCGCACATCTCATTGCCTCCGCAAGGAAACTGACGGCATCCTCCTCATCCAAGGAGGCACTCCTTGCAAGAGCAGGAAGAAACATACTTGGTGTCGGCGGTGGAGGCAGCTCATCTCCGCCAACAGTACTGTCTTCTTCCGTATTGCAGCTTCGACTACCATCGTAATTAATAGCTCCGTACAATAGACTGTTGGTACCAGCTGCGCTGGGCGGAATGCCACTCTTGACGGGAACTGCGCCAATAATGGCGGTAGAGGCGGTGCCATTATTGTTGGTGTTGGAGGTGACGATACTGGAAGTGATGGAGATGACCGACATGCACGAAGGAGAGACTAATGGCTCACCACCAATTGCTGCGCTATTGCATCTTGGCGAAATTAGGAGCTTGACCTCTGTTACAATGTCTTCGTCCTCGGCACCAGCACCGTCATGATTCTTCCTGGACTTGTGTCCAAATGGCAAGAGGAGCATTTTCTTCATGGCCTTGGGAACCTTGGATACTTTCTTCTTGATACGGATTAGGAGGATGCGGCCTTTTGGCTCGCGTCTCTTTTTCGATGTATCGTTTCCCGCCCGTTTCGCATCCGCCGAGGCGTCTTGGGGTTTCTCGCCGTGCAACAAGGATGTTACGGCGGCAGCGCCGGACGCAACAGCTTGAAATTCATTGCCGGGGAGTATGGCCGCATCGATACTGTGCCGTACGTCGATACCCAGCTTCTTGACCGACTCCTCTTTCAACGCTCCTTCCAAACTATCCAAAAACGATGACGACCTCTCTGTAACATTGCCCTTGTTGAAGGAGAAGGGAGATGGATCCCATACCGGTGACAATGGTTCATTGTTGAGCTTTTCATTTTCATTGGCAACATCGTCATTATTTGAAGATTCAAATGCAATTCGTCCTTCCACTTCTTCCTCCTCCTCGAGCAATGCACCAATCACAATATTGTTCACGTCATCCTCATCATCTTCGTCTTTGGTCATGTCTTCATTGTCAGGCACAACTACCCACATTGAATGATTGCGTGGATCATCATCATCATCATCTTCGTACACTCTCCTTCTATCAGTTTCGTCCTGTGCAATGGTTTCAGGTACTGCAGTCGTATCGTCGTCCACCTTGTCGACTGCCGAGTGGATTGGTAGAATGTCACTCGTGTCCAAAGTACTACGATGACCAATACTACTGCTCCTCGTACCCTTTTTCTTCTCATTACGATTCTTGATACCAACATCTTCCTCGCCAACCCCACCAATAAAACCGGCAAGCTCCTCCCAATCAGTAGGAATCACCAACAATTCCGGCATTCCCTCCGGCAACAATACACCTTCATAATCTTCTTCGTACTCCATCTCATTGGCAATAATCGATTGAGTGGCGGTAACAGTCAACAAATGCTGGGCTTCCCCAATAACTTCAATGGTATCCTCCAACGCCTCATCGAGTATGAGAGAGGTGTCGTGGATGGCCTTGTCGATTGTTTTCACGAGTGATTTGGTGGGTGGGCTTCCATTGTGGTGGGTGTCTCTGGGAGGGTTGGCGGGGAGGAGCATGGCATCGTCTTCGGTGAGTGTGCTCATGGATGGATGAATGTCGTTATCGTGGTGTTGGGTGGTTGTTGTAATGATGTAGCTTTCGCCGACTGCATTGTCCTTGGTGGTGTATGTTGCAAGTGCCTCACTAGCCTTGAGTGCATACGTGTCATTTGCAAAAACATCCTTCACGTGAGCCATCATTGGATCATTGCTCTTGTCAGAAGAAGAAGAAGTGGAAGCATTAAGATTGCTGCATCTCCTGCCGCTACCACTCTTGCTGCTAATCTTGCTGCTGCTGCTGCCACTGCTCATTGATAACAATCTGCTGCTGCCACTGCCCCTTGACAACAATGACGCCTTATTCTGCTTGGATAACAATAGCAAAGACGAATGGTGTTGCCCTTTCGAAGGATAATGCTGCCCATCCTCCTTGATGGGAGTGAGCGCCGTATTCAATTTGGGGAGGACTGCGGCGGGTAGTAGTACTGTCTTGGGAAGTACTTTCTTGGGTACAAGAGGAGTTGTTCCATATTGCTTCACCTTCTGTCGGGAGGATGATTTTCGAAAGGATTTCTTTTCTTGTGTGCTCAATCTCATCGTCGACTTTTGTTTATCATTCACTAACTGCACCTTATTGTCCACCTTCCCATTCAAAGAAGCACGTCTCACTTCCTTAAACTCATCAAACGACATCAATCTGCTCGATTCCTTCCCCACTCGAGCGTCACCACCACGAATTAAATGTCGAGAATTGCCACTCCGCTCCAATGGAAGCATGGGAGGTACATAATTCGTAGATCGGGAGGATTGACGGCGTAATTGTTTGAATTCTTCAAAGGAGAGTGGTGCTGCTGCTTTGATGAGTGTGGCTGCATTGGAGGTGGCGACGGTGGTGCTTGACGCTTTTGCTAATGTCAATGATGACGATTTCGATAATGACAATGAGGATTGCTCCTCCCGCTGCTGTTGCGGATTGACATTCTCCATATCCACATCATCATCATCCACGGGAGATGACAATGGCAACAATGATGAATTCGAGGATGTTGGGTTATTACCATACGTTTGCCTCCGTCGGAGAGTTTTGGATTGTGTTCGCGATCGTTGGAACTGCTCTTGGCTTGCCGAGCGTAGGTTTAGCTTTGGACGATTGGCTGGCATGATGATGATGTTATTGGGTTGGTTTGTTTCGCAAGTTGATTCTCTTTGCATGGGGTAGATGGTATTTGTGTTTTTCGATTGTGGTGGTCTTTGATTTATACCACGATTTTTGATGAGTATTGGAATATTATTTTATTGCCCACCTAAAATATCGCCGTCTGCTCAATGATATGATGGAGCGATCTGAATATTGGATCTGAGGAGCGATCAAGATGCATGGTTCTTCTTATCAAGAAGAATGTCTTGCAATAGAGATGAAATCGAGGGAGCGGCGGCGATGGCGATGGAGGGAACTCCCATCCTTGGAGGGAACTTGAAAATCCACCCTCGTTTCTTCTTCTCGAGACACGTGACTCGTTACCCTTCGGATATTCTAGCGCCGGCGTGCCTCTTAAATCTGTACCCAGAATCTGTACTGGTACTGAACTTACGTACGTAGGTTTTGTACTGAGGGTGATTTTGACGGTTTTTTTAAATTTGACACCGCGAGAGCTGACGGCGATGCGAACAGTTTTCTTGATGGCAACAAGAGAGAATTTGACAGCGTGGGCGCGGCGATATCTCCACGATGGCGAGAGTGGATGGAAGTTGACGAATCATTTTCATTGGGGAGAGGCAATCAATTCGATTTACAATTCAAAGAGTTGAGAGGATCAAACAAAAACCAATAGAGAGTCGCAAGAGAGAGAGAGAGAGAGGCAGCCTCGGTTAGAAGGAAAACGAATCATGGCGCCCTCCAATCAACAACAACAACGTCGTCGTCCGAATGAAAATGTCAATCCGCAACAACAACAACAGTACCAATCATTCACACGCGCTGCCAACAAACATCGACCATCGGCAATCGCGACTGGAACCACCACCCATCCAATGCCTAGAAACAAGTCGAACACTACAGGGATTGAACGCAGTTACGAATCACTGAGCCGTGTCCTTCCATCACCACGTGGTTTGGTGAATGGCAGTGTTGGATTATTCTCACCGAAAAGTAGCGATTCACGATTGTCGAGTGGTGATAGCTATCAATCCTTTGCTAGATCCAACGCGAGCAGTCGATCCAACGCGAGCACTGCCAGAAGTCGAAAATCCAATGGCACTGTTCGTGGTAATGGTCCCAAGGCAACGGGCATTGAACGAAGCTTTGATTCAGTGACGCAGACTCTCAAATCGGTCGCGAGCTTTGCTTCTTCTTCCGGTTCCGGTGGCACTGCGCCACGGAGGAGTCGAACGAGCAACGCGGCCAGTCACAGCTCTAGTTACAATACAAGCAGCAGCAGAGGAGGCGACAGCCACAGCTCTTCCAGCAGCAGCGCACGAGGCAACGGTATGCCACCGGCTCCCGTGGCATCCACCTCTTTCTCCTTTGACGCCTCCTCTCAAGTATCCACCGCTGGCGGAGCCTCCACAACACAAGCCTCCGTGCAAGCCTCCACGAGAAGTGCAGCCTCCACCGCCATGATTGGCGTACATGCAAGCGTGTCCTATGATGATTTTGAAAAATTGAGATGGGAAAGTCGTCAGTTGCGTGCGGCTCATAAGAAGAAGTATGGTGACATGGTGAATGGGACGGGATTAGGTGGTGGGGCTAGTGTTATGGAACATGGTCGAGTGAGTGGAGTGAGTGAGGAGAGCGATGTTAGTCGTAGTAGTAGTGTCAGTAGGCAGCAGGCCTTTGGCCATTCAACGAGCACGGCACTCGTTGCCAACACTCAAAGCTACAATGGCAATGACAATCGGAATAGCTGCGGCATGTACACTGCCAGGCTCTGCGAAGAAGAAGGAGAACGAAACGTGGGCAAGGACATGGTCAAACTGACAACGGAGGGCTTTTCCAAAATCCGCGACATACTCCATCAGCATAAAAGCAATGATGATGATGAAATGAGTTTCTTTTGCAGTGATGGTGATACAGGCAAGGTTATGAAGCAGAAGGTTAGTTTGGGAGAGGATGACCATGAGAGTAAGCATGGTATTCGTGCGGCACATGATAAGCGAGCAGGAAGTAGGGCTGCACCGCAGTCTCCCAATCAAGGTAGTCGCAGCAAGAATTATGGCAAGGCGTCCATGGACAATACTACCGTCACACTGGGACAAAAGTTTGTGACGGGTACCATGGTGGCTTACAAGGCCACCATGGACTCAGTGAACGACGTAGCCGACGTGGTCGCCAACGACGTGGCACCCAAGATTGCCAACACTGCCAAACTTACCGCCAAGAGTGTCGTCAAGGTGACACAGCAGAGTGTCGAGGGTGTGGGCATGATGGCAAAGGATTTGGCCAATGCCAAGACTCCCGCACGGTCAAATGTTACAAGACACCAGGAGGATTATCACATGCAGCACATGCTGAATCAGAATGCTGACGGGAGGTATGCAGATTATGTCCATGATCCAAATTACAAGGTTGTCATGACGCCACCTCCGCAACACGGTGGTGTCAATAATGTATACGGCGATGCACGAACACCCGCCGTTCTCATGGGGGCCCTTGCTGCCGGTCGTTGCAATCTACCCAACTCTCATCCGGGCTCGTTGGGTTTCTTGCCTGATGGTATTCCATCCGTATTGGTTGTTCATGATGATTGGGAAGAGCGTGCTGGATTTGTTCCTGCCGAAGTGGTTGGTACTGCCACTAGTGGCGGTGAGACCAACATTGAAGGTCACGATGAACATACTGGACAGGCAGTGCGTATACGACGCATTAGTCAACCCGTCGATGTCGATGAAGAAACAGAGACCATTAACGGAGAGGAGGTGGATGCGGAAGAATACAAGGCACTCCAGGAAGGACGTCCTAGTCCCAGAAATAATCAAGGGTCAGACGTACAAAATCATTTTCGAGAAGTTACAGCAGCTGCATGTCCAGGCGGTGACGACTATAAGGAGGAAGAAAATAGTTGTGAAGAAGAGAATGATCCACGAAATGCTTCCATGTGGGTAGCTGTGCCTGATAATATTGAAGAGATGGATGAAGCGGATTATGAATTGGATAAGACCATGTGTGTTGGTGATAATGAGGATGACGAGGATGATGAGGAAGTGAATGTGGAGGATGTCAACATGGCCGAACTGTTGGAAGAAGGGGAGGACCAATTCCTCATTACACCCACGTCCATGGGAGAGGATACTTTCTTTGTTGGAGATGTTCAGATTGGATTTGAATCTACTCCTGAACAACAGTTTGCTAATGCCAGCAGAAGAGTTGCTGGAACAAGGAAGATTGAAGATTTGGATGTCTACGTAAGAGACGATCAGCCCCAAGCTCCTGCTGCAGCTGGAGCCTTTATCACCCAACAAGCTTCGGACGTCAGTGGCAACAGCTACTGTGAAGAAGATTCGCTGACATCCCTTGCGAGAAAAACCACCGCGGCCGTTATCAATGGCAAGATGCAACAGAAGAAGGAGTTCAAAACTCCCTATTCTGTCAAGAAGGGGGAGCGTCCCTTGTCGTTTTCAGAGTTCAAGACTATGAATAAGCAGGTATTGTTTGATTTGAATGACGATGGAAGCAACAACAAGGCACATCATGACGGAATGAAAAACAACTATGCCCAGTTGTATTTGAACCCATCCGAGTCTACGGAACTGTCGCACGAGCCTCCGGTCAAGATGGTGGATGGCAGCGCTCAGGAGCTGTATTCGAACCCATCCGAGTCTACCGATCTATCTCAATTCTCAAATTGGGTTGCTCCTGCTCCTGCTACTAATCCTGTCAAGAACAAACAAGTCTTGAAGAACGATGCACGTCACAGCACTGAAACGGATGGAACTGACCCCAAGTCGGGGAAGAGACAGTTGAAGGGACGTATCATCCTTGTACGAATCAAGAAGAAAATCTCCAAGGTTGCCAAGAGGATGCTATTTATCAAGTCCAGTAAAAAGAAGGATGTAACTGGTGCCAATGTTGATACTAATGGACAGCATGACGAACCCTATACGGATGGCAGCTTTGTCATTTCTTTGCCCAAGTCCAACAATCCCGTCCCCTGCTCTCCTTCGTCGTGTTCCGTGAAATCTGTCACGTCAAGCATCATGACTGGTAATGACAGCAGCAGTGCTATCAAGCGTATTATTGGCGTGGTCCCACCCAAGAGTGGATCGCCTACGACGCTGCAGCAGTGTCTCTACGGAACTATTAACTATTGCAATCGAAGTTGTGATGACAGTACCGTGGATGGAGATGGACATTACGATGCCTTGCCTCCCCCACCGTCAAGCATGTTTCTCCCTCCAATGAATAATAATTCGGATGGTGACGAGGAGGATGCCGTCAGTTACCTTGCTGAAGCAATGAGACACGCACAAGGTAGTGACGACGATGAGGATAGTGTTTTTCTTCTAGTGACTCCCAAGGATGACGGTACCGGTGAGGAGATTTGTCAAGTTATTAGTGCTATGGATGGGACACCGGTCGCAGTTCGAGACATTATCGAAGCTTCCTCAGAAAATAATGGTGATGAAGATGCCAATGATGCTGCCAACCAACATTCGGATGTCAAGCCGCACAACCTAGCTTGTCTCTTTGACGAAAAGGGCAAGGGCGCACCCATCCAAATCATGGATGCCATCGAAGTCGACGGCGAACTCATCCTCACTCCCCAGAATCTGAACCCTCACAATGACAGAGCCAATATTTTTCGCTGTTCTACGAGCGAGACTGGTGTGAATCTACTGCCCGGCTCGATCAGTGACTCGGAGGATGAAGATGAGACACTTATCTATCACGACGGTTGCACTGTCATTCAGAATGCGTCAACGTTTGGTGATAACACCATTGCCACAATGACGACAAGTCCAAAGCAAGAGGGAGCTAATGGAACAGCTTTGGTCGCCAGTAGGGACATGGGCATTGGCACGCCAATCCTATCACCTGACGGACGCCCCCTGACGCGTCAAGCTGCCACGAATGGTTCGTTCCTATTTTCGCCTGATAATATGGGCCGGGCCAAGCCTAGTATTCGTGCCAAGGAACGTGCCGCCGAAGAACATGGCAAGGTCAAGCCTTCCATTACCATGCTTCCTCCTTCTGCTGCCATGACAAATAAGTCGGCAGCTGAGACAGTGGTGGATGAGAAAACGTTGATGATTCGGCAGAGTTATTCTTATTCATCCAACTTGCAGACGAGTGATGAGTCGGTAACTTTGGTAGCGATTGATTTAGATGAAGAAGAAGTGGAGAATGACGTTGATACCAAACATCAAGTCATGGCATCAATGACGGAAGACAGGCAGTTCTCGTTCCAGACAATTCTCAACCAGTTCTCGACCGATGCCTCTTGTGACGGTAGTCTGCAAAATCCATCTTTTCGCGGAGAGGAGAGCCACAACAATGCTTCTCCAGAGGTTTCCAGGACAGAGGAGGATGAAATGATAACACCCGTCGTGACGAATGCCGCTACGATGACGAAGAAGTATCCCAAGACACCATTTCGAGAGGCTCAAATCACGGCAGAGGACAGTAGCAGACATGCATCACCAGCAATGGTTGTAGCATTGAACAACGCATCATCCCTGTCGCCATCCAGTGCATCCATCTCTTCCTTTCTATCACCCAGTGGCAGTAAGAAGAAGCCATCTCCAAAGTACAAATCCGTACCCAAATCGGCGCTCAGGACAAAGAAAGGATATGTCAAGGATCGTGTCAGCGACATTCACCAACGCATTGATGTCACTAGTACAACCCCTTCCAGTAGCAATGGTGCCGTAACTAATCCGAATGGACGTCTCAAACGAAACCATTCCTACCGATTCAAAAGCACACGACGCATGACCAATGGTAATGGAGCATTGGCGCCCAAACACGCCGTGTTACAATCTACTTATATCCGATCAGTGCCCATTGGTCTCTCCATTGCAAAGAGCTATAGTCGTGATAGTCTTGGAAATACTTTGAGCTATGAAGAGAGCAGCAGCTGGGCGCAGTCTCTTGCAAAGAGCTATAGTCGTGATAGTCTTGAAGAGAGTAGTAGCCGGGGCAGTAGCTGGGTGCAGGAAGAGGAGAAGAGTGTTCATGATGCGGAGGAGGATGTCCATGA
>JAZGVS010001078.1:0-10845 GCA_037356235.1 Bacterosira constricta
GTTTTATGTTGTGCGATCGGTTTCAAAATTTCTTGACCGCATGATTCACTTTCTTTGTTCTTTTTTTCCATGACTGTTTATTACCATCTCAAACACTGTCACAACCATAGATACGCATCCAACTTTCAACCTCAGTCCTACCGGAGGAATCATATGATTCCCATCGTAGAAGTTTCCCACCAATGCTCACCTTCTACCTCATTTTTGATGTACTAAACTAGCTAAATACACGGAAACATGATTCGTAAAAGACATTTGAAACCATTCCAAGCTTGCAATGATCATATGGTAGTCTCATTTAGCCGTGAATCATCTCCGGTTAGTGTCATTGCCAGGTACATTAGCTAAAGCTAGCGTTCAATTTTGAAACCGATCACACAACATAAAACCAAAAAAGGTGCGCGCCCGGGTCTAGTACCCCTCACTAAAGCACCCTCTGTTACCACCTTGCAGTTTTTTGGCAAGGCGGCTTCAAACTTCGAAGTTGACTTTGCTCAAACTTTAAAGGAACTTCGAGCGAACTACGAAAAAATTGAAGTCGGCTTCGAAGTTCAAAGTCATTAGCAAGTTGTTGTTCTTGTTTCTCTGAAGCTGCAAGCAAAACTTTCTTGTTAGTCAGAAACCAGAACAAATTCAAGAAAGTTGACTTCGAACTTTGAAGTTGACTTTGATTGAACTACGAAAACTTCGAAGTTGACTTCAAAATTTGAAGTTGCCCCGCCAAAAAAGTACGAGGTCGTAATGAGAAACAAAATATTTTATTTTGGTGATCCAATGTTTTTGCCAAAATCACCAAATCCCCGGATTTTGCTAGTCAAGCCTTGCCGATGCTGGTCATTTAGAATGCCGCCGTCAGCCCAGACTCTCCAATATGTAGGTTCTATCTGAGTTCTCCTTTGTTTGTTGGGTGTTGTCATCACTCCCTTAAATGCCTGATGCATATTGAAAAGTTGTGGAAAATACTCGAGTTCTCCATTGTAGCATGATAATATGGCGCCGACTTGTTCCAGTGGATGTCATTGTCATGTGTTGGGCTCGTTATTTTGCATGAGTTTTCAGGAATACCAAGAATCCTATCATTATCAGAGGTATCAGTGACCTCAACGTGATTGGGATTGGGATGGCAGCGGATTAGTATTGTTGGCTCCACCAGATGGGTATGCTGCAGGCGTCAATATACTGAGTCTCTCTTCCATGTGGGCTTTTCTCTGTCACTCGTCAATTGCTATCTATCAGGTGAGGCAGTTGCCAATGGGGGCATAACATCCATGATTGATGAGGGGTGATATCTTGAGTCAAGGCTCCCTTCTGGTTCTAGTATGGCAGATGGGGAAGGACAGTTGCACAATCTTAGCTCCTCATCAACTAGACATCTGCTTGGTCCATTGAGATATATATTTTTTTAGTTGTTTGTTCATGCTGGTGCTGTGCCCGGCGATGCATCTTTCTTCTTTCAGAAAGTTCTTTATGGCATATCCACATACACGCCCATGCCTAAGCCTGAAAGTAGTTGCATTGTGTCTCCTGCACTCTCTCCTCTGTGATGTAGCTTATTTTGATGCATTCATCTCTGCACCTGAGTCTGAATATCGATTTCAGCAGGTAGAATGATGAGTAAATCCCTTGTTTTCATTACCTTGCATTGACATCTCCGCGAGAGATATATTATTGATAGGAAGATGATGTGTTCAAGGCGGGCAGGTTGGAGGGTGTGTTCTCTTCTTTTAGAAATCCCCTTGGGCAGATGGTTGTTGGCTTGGTCTGTCAGGACGGCAAGTTGCATCTTGGACAAAGAGGTGGGCAGATTGAAATTAGATTGATTCGCCTTGATCTTTTTGGTGGAAGTAGCCTTCAAATCCATGGTCGCTTGTGTAGTGGATGAGCAATTGATTGAGAAGATACCCTCCTGCTCCTGTTTTTGGTCGACGGGCTAAGGATATGCAGCTCTTTGATCTTTAGACTTGTTGGTTGGTGTATGCTGCCATACGACTTGCAATACCCGTTTTGTAGGAGAAGTGTTGAACTTGGCTGGCGAAGAAAGTGTGCTTGGTCATGCATAATCTGTGCTTTTCATTTGGTTATAGCTGCACGATGGGGGTCATAGACTTCTATTGGTTCCTCATTCAGCAATCCACCATCATCAGCAAATTGATTCTCGTAGTGAGTATGCTGGGAGGGGCATGTAGCATGTTGGTCTTGTAGCTGCTATATCCACCCTCTCTTGGTTGGGCTCTCATCGGTGCTGTCTGGTGTGGAGATCTCAGCAGAGTTTGATGATGCAGCTCAGGCATTTTTCATGATGGGTCCAAAAATAATTTGATGGTGATCCCTACTTTCCATGGTTGTTGGCCAATTTTGTTTGGTCAAATTGCGCAGTGTCTTCGCGAAGGTCAACACGATCAATGATACTGTGCACAATGTGAAATAATATTGGGTAATGGTCAAAATCCACCCTAGTATTAGTATAGGGGTGATGATGCTCACCATGGTCGAGGGTAGGTTGGAGATTGTCGATCAGGTGGCCATTGATCACCTGATCGGCAAGATCTACGTGGGAACAGTACTATCTTTTTGGGAACAACGTAAATGTACTTTGTGTGGCTGACAATTCACTTCGCGCTGGCGCTTCAGAAAAATTATGCTGACCTCTCAACCCATATAATTCACCACAAAGAGTTGAGGTTCTATCATGAGCAATATCATGCCTGCCCAAAATACTGAGCACAGTAAAGCAATTTGACTGGTTGAGGAATTCTTGTTCAGATTTATATTGCTAGGTCAATTCTTGATTCACACCTCGTGTAAACTTTGATGAGTTTAGAAGATTGAGGCCACTGATATAATATCTGGTATCCCTGATATCTTATTGCTGCTACCGCAATCAAGAGCTTGCACTTGCTACTAAATTCCACAAAACCGTAACCGCACATAGGGACAGGTCTGACTGGAGGAGATAACTCGGGAGTCACTTGAAACCCAGTATAACTGGGGAGATTCTGACACCCCTGGACAAGAGGTTCAACTTCAACTACAATATGATACTCCTGAAGCATATGGGAATGATCAACACACCTGACCCTTGTAGTACTAGCTCTATCTGCAGGGTACTTCAATTCTTCTGTCTGGGATTATTGAAGGACTAGCCTTTCATGATCTCAAATTGGGGGGATTCTACAAACCCCTAGACCCAGACAAGACAGGGACAGGTCTGACTGGAGGAGGCTATCAGTAAGACTGATATTGATACCTGAGGAGCCGCATCAAATCCAGTTCAATTAGGAAGATTCTACAACCCCTGGAGAGGAAGTCCAACATGATGAGTCTGGAGCATATAGGAAAGATCATCACTCCTGATTCCTGCACTACAAGCTCCATCTGCACTTGGATTCAATTCTACTGGGAAGATGTCTGGGATCATGGAATGACTAGTCTATCATGATTTCAAATTGGGGATATTCCGCAAATATCAAAACCTGGACAAGATGGGTCTGACTGGAAGAGGCTATCATTAACCTGATATTGATACCTGGGGAGCCGCAGCACGGAACCCATTCCGACTGGCAAGATTCTGCCCCTACTGGAAAAGAGGTCCAACATGATGCGCCTGGAACACATGGGAATGATCAACACACTTGATTCTTGATGTACAAGCTCTATCTGCACTGGGATTCAATTCTACTAGGAATATGTCCGGGATCATTTAGTGACTAGTCTATCATGATCTAAAATTGGGCGGATGCTGCAAATCACTAGACTAGGACAAGACGTGTCTGTCTAGAGAAGGCTATCAGTAATACTGATATTGATACCTGGGTAGCTGCCTGAACCCAATCCAAAGAGGGGAATTCTGTAACCCCTGGACAAGAGTTCCAACATGATGTGCCTGGCTTACGAGAGGATACTCTCTATCTGCAGCATTTGGGAGTCTTTCACATTTGGAATTAGGATTGGAAGAAGCAATCGTTGCCGCATGTTGCAACGACAGTTCTTCGTGATCAAACCTTTCTGACACGAGCAGATGACTCGTGAGTTGATGTTGATGTCTCGTCAATGTGACATGCAAATTGCATGAGTGTGTTCCTCGTCAGATCTGGTATTGCAACCTAGTAGCTTGCATAACCTAGATCTGTCACAATTTGCCATTTGGACCAAACACACATTGATTCTTTAGCCATAGCTAGTGTTTGACATTCTTCAGTCGAATGAGCTTAAGAGCTCATCATTCTCTTCACTGATCTTTCTTTTGAATGCCATAAGCCGGCTGGCCAATTGGCCAGCAACATCATATCAGGTCACAGCCTGGAGACAAAAAAACAATATTCATAGGAATTGATGCTATTATCTACTAGTCAGCTTCAGAAGAGCGGCTTTGACAACTGAAATTAAAATCAAATCATTGCTCTTTTGCTGTCTGCCACATGCAAGATTGCAAAAGGCATGAACAATAGGAGTGCAATGCCCAGTCGAGCATTGCACAAGCTTGCTCTCAGGAGCAGGAGGCTGGTTTGTCTGCATTTTTATTGTATGTTCTTATTATCAGCAGCACCATATCATCCATCATGATATCACATTAAAAGGCTCCTACTGCTAGTTCGCTATATTTTCTAGTTTTACGTCAGCCCTACCATATTTTACTCTTTTAGCCCTCAACAAGAATAGATCAATATGTTGCTAAATATTCACAAATTGTTTTGTGTAGTACATAGGTAACAGGGATTGGAATTTTAGGTTCACTGATTATTTTCAAAATAGGAAATGGAGGAAGAGATAATACCATGATAGGAGGTGGGGGCATGCATCATGCAGAGGATAAATCATTTATGATATGTGCAAGGCATAACTTATACGTGACACAAAAAGGCAAAATAGGATAGGAACATTACAACAAAAGAAACACAATGCCATGAATAAATACCCAGCTAATCTACCCCAAATGACCTTTGAGTTGATACAATAGACTGCCCAAAATTCCACTCTCTGGCAGACGCCTGCAAAACTGCTTTATCCTTGGCTATTCTTTTCACATTCTTTCTCGCTCATTTTTACCTGTAGCGCCTCCAATTTGCAGCGCAATCGCTCAATCTCTGTCTGCTTCTCATCGATCCTTCGTTGCTTTGTATTATTATCTTCAACAAGCTCAAGGAAAATTAATTGCACACAAAAACTGCACCCATTGTAACCTTCGCGACATTCGTCTAACCGGCATACGTTACAAGATATTTCGTAACAATCATGACCCCCCTGCCAATTTGGATTATCACACTGACGAACAATATCTCTATCTCCAGAGTCGGCATTATCCCTGCAATCTCCACAGCTCCCAACATCACAGTTATTGCATTTTAAATAATCATCATCACAATCCTTGCAACACATTCGATTGCAGTGATTGCAAGCACGGAATTCGAATGCATCACAATAAATGCATCCATCTACTTGATCCCACTCATTGATATTGACCTCGTGAAGGTTCCACATGGACTGCACTGCGGCAGAAGTGATACCAAAGTAGCAACACATTGAAGTAGCGCACAGAACATGCTCATAACTCTGCAAGAATTCCACAAGGCCCTCGCTTGTAGAGTGATCATTGCACCATTTCCGAGGTACTTGTAGACGTCTGAATGAATTTCCTTCTGTACCAAGAATATCATGGAGGATAGAAAATATCATCTTTTGAGAGGTTTTTGCACCATCAAAGACTTTTGGTCGTTCAAATTTTCGGACAAGACTCAAATCAATCTTTTCCAAATTTTCAGAGAACCGCAGAGGCTCCAATCCGTATCCGGAAATATTGAAACAATGAGTGAGCTTCAACCTTTTGAGACATTTTTTGGCATCTATGCATACCAAGATAGCCCCAATATCATCATCAGTCAACCTCGATGCTAGTGATTTTTCAATGTCTACGAAATCAAGAATTTCCCATTCTCCCTCATAATAATCTTTAATCTGATGCTCTAAACGTTGCTTAAAAATCTTAGGATAGTCATCCGCAGTAGATGACATCCCACACCTTAGCTTTAGCACCGGATGATCTTTTCCATCAGTTTCATTTTCATGGCATAGACCCGCGACCAACGAAGAAAATTGTCCACCTTCTTTCGCTGATGATGTGATGGCGTTGCTTGTCTCGTTCGGTGTCCCCTTCCACCCACCCTTGCGCCACGACGATGCGGGAGCGGTCAACGCAACGGCCAATAATGCTCGTGATGTTTTCGGAAGGAAATCGGAAATGAGTATCAAAGTATCGTTTGTGAGATGATTGATATTATTTACCGTTGTGGATGACGAAGAGGTCCTCCTGCGCTTGTTGCTGTTGATGTTTGCGGAAACGTCCATGGCGTGATACTTATTCAGGAGCTTTTAGTGGAGTTTGATAGCGGATAGCGGAGAGCGGAGGACTGCCGATTTTCATCTCTTGATTTTTGGTTCGGGCGCTTTCGGGCGTTCGGCGCAGCGCTAGCCCTGCTCCCGCCATAAAATGGCAAGTGTATTAATTCCCATGCTAGCTCCCGCTATTTTCGCACAACGACCAACCTCGCTCGACGCTCGACCAACGAACCGCGCTTGCCCGAGCTCGCGACAGCTCGCGACCATGGAAACATGGCGACAGTAGCAGTAGGAGACAATAACCATCATAGCTACAAACCACTACTTCACTTTCAATAAAAAGGTGAGTTGCAAAGAATGCGATGGTACGGCGGATAGGAATTCCTGTCGGCAATCGTTAAGGGGGGCGTTCAACGAAATTGTGCACGTCGAGGTTGGAGATTTCAGATTCCGCTGTCATGATGGGAGCATCCTCGCTCTGCTCTCAACCAATCCTAAGTCAAAGCGATCCACAAATAAAATATGCCCGACCTGCATTTTGAATTGGGTTGAGAACATTGGGTTGATTTACGCGCAATGGATACAATTTCCTATTTTATTGATTATTGAACGTTACGATGCAACCGCGCAGCTATTCGTTATTTTGAGCATGATAGAATAGTACCCAAATCAAAGATTCCAGCTCTGAAGGATCCCGCAACCGCAATGATCGATCAACTCAGACTCGGTCGCACACCGCACACCAACCCGGATTTCAATATTATTCTACTACTACTGAACAAATTGGAAATCGTCTCATTGATTTTCGCTTTCTTTTTTCGCCGATAGGATAGGCTGATTAAATAATATCATAATTAATATCTGATATCACTTCTGCGCCAAGCAATAACCATCAAAATTGCACACAAATCAAACAAAAACAAACAAACAAAATGGGATGGCAAGAAAGAGCCGCAAAGGCCAAGGAGGGCCATCGACCATCCCTCAAAAATTGGGAACGTGATAACCTAGCATCCACCTTTCCCCCCTATGCCGATGCGATACTTCGGTCGACTCATCCATATAGATCGTTCAAAATTAACAATGGACTACGGGGCGGCGGTGGGAAGGGAGATGTCATAGAGAATTCCGTGTCGTTGGAGGATGTTCGAAGCGGAAGTCTTATCAGTGGTAGATGGGACAGTTGTCCAGTTGTATTGGATGCTGCTGAGACACCTCCCAAGGAATTTCACGAACGGTATGAAGCCAGGTGTATTCCGGTGGTGATTCGAAATATTCCCCATGGTTCTGCTGCTCATGGCAATAATAGAGATGATGACACGGTGATGGAAGAGGAAAAGAAGGAATGCGATGGGCAACAACACCAATCTAACAAACACAATCATCAACACATTGCACAAACCACAAAACAATGGCCAGCAGTCCACCGTTGGGCATTCGATGCTCTCTCCACCGATCCAGACCTATCCTCCTGTCCACTCAAATGTGGCGAAGATGACGACGGATATACAATTCGAATTAAGCTCAAATATTTCATGGAGTATATGCATCACAATCGGGATGATTCGCCATTGTACATTTTCGATGCCACATTCGACGAAGACAAGTATGCCAAGCGAATCTTGGACGATTATACCGTTCCGGAATATTTCAATGAGGATTTATTGGGTTTGGTGGGCGAACGGAGACGACCGCCGTATCGTTGGTTTTTAGTGGGCCCGTGTCGATCGGGGACGACGGTCCATATCGATCCTTTGGGGACGAGTGCATGGAACACTTTGATACATGGCGTGAAGCGCTGGGTGCTGTTCCCACCGCATGTGCCCAAGAGCGTGGTAAAGGGTCGGAAGCTCATTCTGCCTGGTGAGGATGATGAGGCGATTCATTACTTTACAACTATATTGCCGAGGATGAAGAGACGAGCGGCAGCGAGCGGTGGCAAGGGTGACTATGCCAACTTTGAATGCTTCGAATTTACTCAATACGCGGGCGAGACGGTCTTCATCCCCCATGGATGGTGGCATGCTGTAATAAACATCACACACACAGTGGGCATTACCCAAAATTACTGCAGTCGAAGAAACTTTGACGAGGTATGGACGCAAACCCGATCGGGGCGGAAGAAAATGTCATGCAGCTGGTTACGGCGTCTCAATGATCACCATCCCGACTTGGCGGAACGTGCCAAGGAGCTCAATCGACGGGATGGATTTGTCATGTGGGAGGATGATGTGGTGGAACAGAAGAGGTGGCGTAAGAAGAAGGGGGAGAAGGAACGTAAAAAGAGGTTGAAGGAAAAGAAGAAGAAGGAGCAATCGAAGAAGGAGAAATGGGGAGAGCACCGGACGTCAGAGAGGAGGAAGGATGGAACTGTTGAGGATGTTGCCATGAGAGAAGTTTCACCGGATGCATAAGTAGTGTCTAATGCATGGATGGGTTGGAGTTTAGTTACGCACGGGGCTACATGTACTATTGCCAATTGCTAAAAAGCAACAAACTTGATACCCTTCATGACATCGAAAAATAAAGTTGTGTCTCTTGTGATGCCAACAGTAAATATTGTATGACTTCAGCCATAGGTGTTACCTACCAACTGCCTAGAGGATTTGACACGGACTGTGGCTGGCGCATGGCGCTGGTTGACATTAGAGTTCTCATTTTGTGATTGCCATTTAGTAATAACTACTTACAAAACTTACAAACAAAAGTCAGCGGCAAACAAACCATCATCATTTACAGCAAAATCATCCATACTCTCAAGCAAAATCAGGACAGCTTACAACCATGAATATACTACACCAAGTCCAGGACGGAAAAGGAAAACAAAACCAGGGCAACGATTCTCATACAAAGTGCACGCATTGCGGAAGACATTTGATGGAGCGCAAGGGCCTACTCCATCGGTTAACACCAGTCTCTAATGCATTCGTTTGTCATGGGCACTGTCTGACCTGTCATTCAGATACCAAGGAAGATGACAAGAAGGAAGATGAAGAAATATAGATGATCATCATGCGCTAAAAGCAACAGTATCGGAGATCTGTACAGTGTCTGCAAGAACCTCGGCGTACTTTTCCCTAATGGGTAGAGATCAACAGTAGAGATGGCGTCGTGGTTGACACAGTTGGGTAGGCCAAACATCCCACAACGGGAAATAGAGAAGTCTTGACTCTCGTGCTGAAGTGGGACTCTTAGAGAATAATCTAAAACATTGTCTAATACTGATTTTTCGTATTCTCATATTTTACAACATTGCAGAAAAATTTATATGTATACATATATATATATAAATATGTATCTTGGAACAAGATTGTTGCAAGTTATTTGGTTTTAGATTAACATGTATGAATGAATACAGTAGAAGTATTTCTAGTGTTTGCTAGGTGTGCGCTGAGACTAGATTTGTGATACAAGCTCTGGCTTGCCCTTGACAAACAAGCTGTCGGTTCGATAATACGCATCTATTGTACCTTCTTTATCTTTCCATCTGGTCCACGTGCTAATTTCTTTTTTTATGCCAATTTCTTTTTGTATCCATATTCAATGAGCTTCGCGCTGAATGTGATGGCTTGTAGTTCTTGATCTCTTTCGCCCACCTCTCAAAAACTTTCTCGTCCTTGAACTTGATTGTATTTTGCATAGAATAAACCTATACTTCAAAACGACTGCCTACGAATATACAAACCAGCAGTTAGTTCAATCATGAGTGAAATTATAAGATAAACTGAGAGATGACCATATCAATTTTCCAACAATCGTCAACACAAAATAGTGCGTGTGATGATTGAAGACTTGAGCCTTTGTATATTATCACGAGAAGGACTTCTTTGTTAAGGGCAAGCCGGAGCTACTGTCCAAAATTGAGTATATGGGAAAGTCTAGAAAACACCTAGAGTTATAACCACAAATACACTGCATCCAGAAGATGTGAAATTGTCAAATGCAATTGATGCTCAATTTATCACAGCAAATGAATGTTGAAAAAATGAAGTCTTGTTTGGTGTTACAGCATATTAGTTTATGATTCATCATCAAGGAGTTATGAAAGAGAATGCAGATCGTTCCTGTAAAACTACAATACTTCAGAACACGGGAACATGCAGTTTGTTGGTTGGTAATCTTCTATAGATGTGAAAATGGTATTGATCCTCGGCTTTTTATATATAGTACCTATTCATGTTCCACTTTGCTCTTTTTCAATGTTTCTTAAGTCTGGCTCATGAAGACCGATCTACAAAATGGAGTTCTTTTGAGCATTTCCCACCTCGTTACCCTGAATCAAATCATACACAGCTTTTGACAGGATCTAGTTGCCCTTGCCACAGACAATTACAACTGAAATTACCAATGGATACTCAGCGTGAATTGCCACACCAACTCGTTCAGGCAACAGCTTATTGAGGCGAGGTAAGTATATATGGTGCCAATAGCACTTTCATTGAGTGCTTGTAGCATCAATATCCATGATGAGATTTTGAGCCCCTAAAATGGCTACCTAGCCCTCCCAGAGGG
>JAZGVS010001079.1:0-10893 GCA_037356235.1 Bacterosira constricta
CAGCTAGCCAGCGTCTCACAGTTCCGTTGGCATAGGTTGGCATAGGTTGGCATAATATCTATCTACTTCTATCTAGATGATGATAAATCAGCAGACATGGCGTATCTCTAGACCACGTCTATCTCTTCACGCGATTATTGTGGCCGGCGGCGAGTGCGTAGGTAATTAGGTATCTATGGTACGTATGTCGCAGAGACGAAAATCATCTTGACATAAAGAGATGTTGAATATGACATCAAGAAGGAGAAGCATGTGGGAATTAGTTGTATCCGACAAAAATATCAAGAGTGTCGTGTTAAAATATTGCACGATCAAAGATCCAAGCGCGTGAAAGATGGATTGAAAGGATTTTGATGTTCTCCCAGTCCCGTTCTCCCCTGTTCTCCCATCCACCTCCATCACCCAGTCGTCGTCTCGAGTACCATCCAATACAACAACGATTCATTTCGTCAGCTCATAAAATCGAAATACCAAACGTTGTTGATCGAATAACAAATACAAACACAAACCATGAATCTTCATCTATTCAACTTGTCTGGTTTGGCCTTGATTGCCACTTCTGGTGTACATGCTGCCGCTAAGCCACATGTGCTTCGCGGATCTCTTGATGTAAGGATGTTTATCTTTGCCTTTATTTGCTTGCTTATCATATGTCCCCGTTTTCTCTAACCATGAATTTCTTTTGCCTTCATTTCGCGTTTTGAATATGTCTACAGAAGGAAGACGTGTTGGTGGAAGTCGAAGCCACCTGCCAAGAGGGATTTGGTGCTGGGCAAATGTCAGTCTGGGAAATTTGGGAGGATGACATGGACAGTAATTGCGACAATATTTGGGGCCTGGAAGATGCCGCAGATGATATGAAAGATGATGAGTATCCTGAAAATGCCTCAAACTGGAATGATCAGGCTTACAACGATTGTGCCCGTGATGGAGTCGATCATCAAGTTGACCATTATGAAGAGGAGTGTCTTGGGGATGACCCTAGTCAGTGCCAGGATTTGGGAGAAACGGCGGCTGAGATCATCGTGTTTGATAATGTTTGCGTTCCAGACATGAGTGGCAGCGCTTATGGCAATGCCGAGCCAGACTACAAGGAGACTTGTCGCGAGGTTGCTTATGGTATTTGTACCGGATATATCTCTACCACGATTAACAAGTACTGCAGCGACAGCAATGTGAGCACCTCTGAGCTCTTAGAGTTGCAGAATAAATGTGAGGATCAAGTTGACAGCATGGTTGGGGCTGATGAACTCGAGTTCATGATTAACTAGTTTGCCAATTAGTCAAGATGCTTCCAAGAAGTGATGACTACGATACGATACATGATGAGCGTGTGCAGAGGAACCTGATGCAGCAAGGAAGATAGCCACCTTGTAAAAATACTAAGACTAAAATACATGCTACTCAAACGAACGAGTTCTTATCGTCCAGCAGGACTTCGTCCAAAACATAACCTGATATTTTTGTCGAGTTCCAGCAGATCAGGCATGGCGTGGCGAGCCAGACTGACTACAAAGGAGCCTGTCTCGAGGTCGCTTGCGGTATTTGTTCAGAACATCTTTACCACGATTGAGCACTTCTGAGCTCTTACAAATGCAGAAAAAATGTGAGGATCAAGTGAACAGCGTGGTTGGGGCTGATGAACTTGAGTCCATGCTTAATTTCCATTTTAAGCATATGTATTGTATTGACCATCTGATTAAATCAGAAATCGTTTTCTGGTAGCACCACAATAAACAACAACTGATAGGATACTAATTACTACGAAATAATCAACTGATTGATTCGCTCACTAGAAGGATTAGATTTGTACCTTCTGCTTAGATTAACCATAACTGCTTATTTACACCGTACTTTGTGCAGCAGTAACGCAAAGGGGCTTTTCGTCCAGTAAGGCAACCCAGTTTGCTCGACTAGCCCCGCAATAGGTGATCTTCCCCAAATGGGATGGAATATGGACACCTTCCACTTCTCCCTCCCATGTTGAATTTGCCCGTGTCAAACTCAAGTCAAGTCGTCTTGTGTCATCTCGGATCTCGCCAGATTGAAAACAAGGATCACAATATCCGACAAAAGCTATCAACGAGGTTGGCGCTCACCGCCTGAAACAAGAAGAGGAGGGCATAAACGTCTCGACTTTCTTCATTCTATTTCACTGTTGCTGTTTGAAACAGCAATAGTAAAGTAAATTATCGCCTTGGAGTTTCATTGTTATACTTCAATCATTTCTACGATATTAATTGCTTTGATTAGCCAAAGCAATGACTCCATGACGATCTATTTGATCCTTATGCTTTGATAAGATGGTATATGTATAGCCGTTCAACAAGTAAGTACTTGGCGCCTATCAGAAGAACCACTGATCATGACACACACACCCAAAACATAGGTACAGGCCACATCAGCAACTCCCAAACACATTTTTCGTATGGTTGCATATGACTAAACTGATGACATTGCATTCCACCGCCTTGCATACAAGCTTCTCTCAGGCCCAAGATTTATCAAATCGCCATGAGTCCCACTCTCCACAACTGATCCGCCATCTACAACAACGATTCGATCTGCAAACCTTCCGGTGGCCCATCGATTCGAAGTGAGAAGGGCCGCCGCGCCAGTACTCCGCAGTGTTGTGATAAAATGAGCTTCGTCCACTTCACTCATTTGTGATGTAGCATCGTCAAGCAAGAGGATGGATCCAATCATGCATTTCCTTACAATATCAGGAGATGAAGATAACGATGACGATAGTTGGATCTCATTACCAGATATTAGCTGTGCAAGAATCTTTGTCAATAGAACTCTTGACCAGTCGGATGGGGATAGAGGGTAGGATGGTGGCCGTAATTCGGAAGGCTTCAGTTCGTCTTCATTTGCACAAACGACAGTTGAAAGTTTGGAAGGGAGACGAGATAGGATCTTGCTCCCAAGTCCAGTAATCTGTTTTTTTCAACGAAGAATAAACAGAAGCAACACAAGAATTGTTAGCAATGAATGTTTTGTATTTCAGCCATTTCCAAGACATTTATGGAGAGTATATAGAGAGATATTCTCACCTTCATAGCCACAGCCATTGAATTTCTTTCTTTCGGACCAACCCGTCCTCCCTCAAGCGGCACAGGCTCGATGATTTCCTCCAAAGAGCACCCCGCCAATAGCGATGCATAATCGGCCACAGTCCTCACATCATTGAGGAACACTCCCACTCGTTTCTGCAATTGACTCCTATCCCATTTCGACAATTCTACTCCTCCCACAGCTATGGAACCTCGGACGTGTGTGGTGGTCCGTGCATTCTTCGGCGGGACGAATATATGCTCAGCAATGGCTGTCAAAAGTCGCGTCTTACCCGCGCCGTCAGCACCTATGACTAAAACAACCTCTCCATTCTGACACTGGATATTGGAACCCTTGACGGCCCATGCTCGCCGTGACGAGTTGTGATGTGCAGCCCAAAAGTCGGTAACAGTAATACCCTTCGTCGGGGATGCCGTCAGCATTGCTTGAAAATCAGCACCGCTTTTCTTTGCGGCGTCGAGGGTTTCCAATTCGTTCACCGTGTCCAAGAGCTTTTGAAAAAAAGTAGTTATGGAGTGCCCAAGTCGGAGTTTGTTCGCTTGAATTGTATCGTTTACGGCAGTTACTGCTCGGAGATGGGTGAAGGTTAGTAATGTGGCTAGTTCGGAGAGTGATACCCAACCATTTTCTGGAATTGTCTTCATGTTTGATAAAATGGTAACAATACTAGAGCCATCTCCCTCACTGTCTGCCACTCGTTCAGTTGAAGTCGAGGCGAGCAAATAAAGGTAAATGGCAAGGGGCACTGAAAGAACAACCAACGACGATGTCGAATACACCATTTTCTTCAACAACGGCTGAACCAATGACCTCATATCCTGCCTTTTCCTTTTCTTCATTGTACGCTCCTTTCCTCCTGGTCGCAACGCAATGCCAGCGGATGCCGCAGCATCCGGCCTAAGCTTTGTAAACTGTTCCAATGCTCCCTCCACGCCACGAGGGGAGCTTAGTAATCCAAGTCGTGTTGCGCTGGATGCTCCAATGTTGGACCATAAACTGGTGACGGTTGCATTATCAACGTCCTCTTCTTCCTCGTCTTCACTACTAGCGTCACCACTGAGTCCTCCTCTTTGACGCTTCATCTCCAACGGTGGCAAATAGGAAATAGAAACCAACGCCACCAAAAGAGATACGACAACAGCAACACGCAGCGGCTGCCTCCGTACCACACCCAACTCTGCATCAAACAACACACGTAGACTTTTGCCAAGTGACATTCCCACATCCTTCAATCCAGTTCCAATAACATTCCATTCAATTGACACGTCTGGTGATTCCTTGTTCCATGGATTGTGCAACGTGTTGTCCAAAAGTCGTAACATGTCGGATAGTGCCGAAGCCACAGCAAGACCTGCAGGACGCAACACTGCCACTGTCGACAATAGTACATACACCACAGCCAGTGTAATGAATGAACGTAATCGAGCGCAAGACGCAATTGAAAATGCCTGTGCTCGCGCCATCTTGGCCATGCAAGCCTCGGATGAAAATGATTTGGACGACGACATGGGTAAAGAGGATACCAATCGTAGATAGAGCTGGGTATACGCTGCATCTGCTGCATTCTCCGAGGCAGCATCTAGATATGTAGCTTGCAATGCCGGTTGAATCCATACTTTGTTGGATGCAGAAAGTAGGAATATAGCGGTGAGAGCATATGGTGTCCAGCCACCACTGCCATCTCCATCTCCACCAGAAAGGGCGGAAAGTAGAGTGGAAATGATTGCCTGCCGGATGCTTCTGCCACCTCCCTCGCTCTGCCGAAATGCAGCAGAAGACAATGAATTGTAGAATAACGGAACAATCTCGCGTAGAATGCACACCCATAATGCAACTTGTCCTACATCCAACAATGCCTGAGATCGACCAATCGAGGTGCATTTCGTTGTGGCGCCTGGGGATAATAGCGTTCCACGCTTGGATAATAGAGATTGTACTGGTGGAGGTACAATTGCAGAAGAAGCAGCGGCAGATGATCTAGAACCACCAGCAATTGGTGACAGTCTTCGTGATGATGATGGCATTGTACTCATCCTGCTTTTGGATTCTAGGGCTTCATCATCACTCCACGATCCATCATCATAGGTGCTCGTGCCTGATTTTTTGAACAGTTTGGGTATACGAACACGGGGTATGCATGCTCCCAATGCGGATGTCACTTTGTGACCAATGGAGGAATTGTAGTCGTCATCATCGTCGTAATATCTTCGTTGATGATTTGCATTATTCGAATTCAAAGATGACATTGGTCTGCCATTGTTTCTAGGCCGTGCTGGAGGAGAAGCGGATGCTGGACGCTGTTGCCGAGGTCCCGTGCGAAATTGCTCCGGTGGACCATCATCACTATTAGGAAATGAACGCAATGATTGAGGAGGAGTCCTAGCAGAAGCTGACAATGGAGGCTGTCTGGTCATGGATTGCCCTTGCAATGGATCCATATCAGTGTCATGTTCGCCATCGGATGTATCATCGGAATCAACATCGGTATCGTCATTAGTAGCAGGCATTCCATCTGTTCTAGATTCGTCTTGCTGATTTAAGGAATATAATTCGTTCATTGGTGGGGCATACATTTCTTGCTTCTTTGGACGTACTGGTGGACGTTGTTGCTGTTGCTGCTGTCTCGGGTCAGAAGACATTTGTTGTGGATTATATTGATTTTGACGCTGTTGGGATGGTGGTGGTCCTCTCATTCCCGGTCCTGGTCCTCTGCCACCTTCCATCATTGGTCTTCTTGGACTGGCACCCGTGTTGCTCCTTGCCCCAGGAGGACCTCTACCCGCTGGACCTGGTCCTCTACCCGCTGGACCTCCAGCACCAACATTGGCACCAACAGCACCCCCAATCCTCGAAGTCAAACTGGACAGTCCACTGGACAGACCACTCGAAACACTGGATGCATCCAGTGTTTTTGAGACCTCGGACACGGTATCAATTCCAGTTTGTAGTTTTTGTTTTGCAAGTGTCAAGAGGCTGTATGCCGATGGCTTTTTGGGTTGAGGGGTATTAGGACGGTAGAGTGATAGTTGACCTCCTGATTGTGGTTGCTGTTGTTGCCGTTGTTGGGGTGGGCGACGTTGTGTGTTTGGATGTTGGGGTTGATAGGACCGTTGTTGTTGGTATTGCTGTTGCTGCCGTTGTTGCTGTTGACCATACTGTGGCTGTTGCTGAGGCTGTTGATAACTCTGCTGTTGTACCTGCTGTGAATTTTGGCCTGAATATTGAGATGGTATTCTTTGTTCCCCACCATCACTGCTTCCCCATTGTTGATTCTGTGGCTGTTGTTGCTGAGATGACGAAGATGCTTCCCACATATTAGTCTGTGATAATCTCTGTTTGTCACCGCCACCATTCTTTTCCCAAATATCATCGTCGTTGCTTGGTTTTAATAATATCCCATCCTCAACCATCTTTTTCTCGGGAATTCTCTTCATGGCATCGTCTACACCATTGCCATCAGCAGGGTTTTCCACCAGTGATGATTCTGCTGATGAGGACATGAGCAAACGCTCCAATAAATGTGACTGTTTCTCATCAGCACGTTGCACTGGAGGTGGCGGAGGAGGGAGAATCCCACCACCCCCACCCCCTGGCGGCGGTG
The DNA here is from genome assembly GCA_037356235.1 of Bacterosira constricta. Taxonomy (NCBI): domain Eukaryota; phylum Bacillariophyta; class Thalassiosirophyceae; order Thalassiosirales; family Thalassiosiraceae; genus Bacterosira; species Bacterosira constricta. The sequence continues at coordinate 6,680 of JAZGVS010001079.1, forward strand.
GTGGTGGCGGCGATGATGATGCACCTACCGCTATTGACGACAGCACCAGTGACACCGCGATGATAATGATACAACAATGAGTGCGCGAGACACACATGGAGAGATGATGATGTTTCATTGTTGGACGCTGTTGCTTTTTACTGAAATTTAGGTGTTGTTAGTTTGATATGAGCTATGAGCTGCCTGTTATTTTGATGATGAATTGCGGTAGCTCTAGCGCGGCATCAATGAAGATCAATAAGCATGGTCTTATTCTTCAGCAGTGGGCAACAAGCAACAAGTGGCAATAAATATTTTTATGATTCTCATGTTGCTCTGTACTGTGCCTCTGTTGTTGATGTTTACCTTCCACCTGGAATCGTGAAAATGGGCGGGACGGTCTCTAGGTAGATTGATTCTAGGTACGATACCAGGCACATAGATAGGAACCAAAATGTCTTAAATGACAATTATCGTGGGAAAGGAATGGGGGTATTACCTAGCTTTCTGACGCGGCCTAAAGCTAAAGGCTTGATGTCTATAATAATTGACCATCTTACCTTTATCTCCCAAGATATCGAATATCATGGGGTCAAGACAGGCTAACCATGGCTAACCAAGGAAAGAACAACCATGGCTAACCATGGCTGCTAACCAAGGAAATGAACAACCACCCGTCATGAATAAATGATTCCAGATAGAGCACTATTCTATGAAATGAAGGGTCTTAATTTATGTATTATCTTTCACGATATTATGCATCTTTGTGCATCAACCTAGCGAACCATTTTGCTTTGTAAGCAGCCCTGCGATTATCCCCAAGCCCCCAAGCTCTTTTAGTTGAAGCACCCCTCTGGAGGACAGAAAGGCCCGCAATCGCTATCATCCTGCATCATTGCTTTCTCAAAATCAACTTTGCCATTCTCGTCCTTAAAATCGCTCCACGAGCAGTTTCCAGACTTGGCATACCTGCACACAGTGCGTTGACAGAATTTTGTGTTCCCTTTTGAGTCCTGGAAATTCTTTGACGCCTCGGCACAGCCAACATAGGTAGAAGGTCGCCAAATGACATTGGTAAGGTGGGCTGTGTGTTGGAAGAGACATCGATGAAAAAAGGTGCGTTAGTATATGATATCACAACAAAGATACAGTTCATCTAGTGCACACTGTGCTCTTACTGTTATCCGGCCACTCCCAGTCACTCTCTCTCTCCACAAATCGTTTCACGTTCGCGTCTGGAGTCAGCATCTTTCCCAGTGAACTCTCAAGGCCTGCAAGTTGTCCGGTGGCGCTTTCTCCGTACTCAGCATTGGGATCGTGGTAAAGACTCCTTACTCCACATTCGTCAAGCAACTTATCAGCCCACTGAAAAAGGACGTTCAAAAGTACAGGGGTATAGCAACGCATGAGTATCAAAGTGTAAAATCGCCAAGCTGGATGCATTCATTCTCAACTTACCACCTGCGATAGATCTTTCAGATCTTCGGACCATTTGAGAGGGACATAGCTTACACCATAATTTTGGTGATAGGTCTTCCTCCTCTTATTGTGAGCATTCAAGTATCCCTTATCCCTGTCTGTCATTTCTGATACGATTTTGTTCTTTTGGTTAGAACCAACGTCTATAACAAATTGAACGTAAAGGGAGGAACATGCCAAGTGTGTTTGTTAGGATATTAATTGAAAAAGATATATATCAGTGCAGCACACAATAGAACGATTCAGTAAGATACTCACAGAAGAAATTGCTCTCCCCTTTTCCCATTCGCTTGCCGCCCTTGAGAGCCTGCCACGTAGATCCATTCGCCTCCTGTACTTCAACCTTATAATATCCACAAGGTCCTCCTTTGGCGCAAAGTCCATCTAAGTGAAAAGTAACAATGAATATGACGTGTGTCAGGAAAACTGCATGGTATAATTCGAGTCAAATGCCGTTGATTTGAACTTACCTCCGACAGAGTCCTTGATTTCGAACTTATACTTTCCAGGGCGTAGACATTTTCTCTCAACATGCTTTGTATTCTTATCAAAGTTGTTGCTGGATTTCTTCATGATTAGAGCTCCTCCTCCCCTGCGAAGCTCCCAGGATGTATCACCAGGATAATTATCCGTCATGATGGTAATGACGACTTCGAGTCGGTTACCCGAGCAGCTACTGCTGATGATGCGCTCCTGTTTGTCATTGTTGTTCTTCCTCACTTGTTTGCGATTCTTTCGTTTATTCTTAGCTGCACTCGAGGAAACAACGAGCAAAGTCAGTATTGAAAGGAGAAATGCAAGTTTCATGTGGAATCGTAGCTTGAATGTGTCTATAAAAAATTGGGTTGTTGTGTTGCGATTTCAATTGCAAAGTTATGAGCTTCATTGTTGGCGCACAGAAAACAGAAACGTCCCAAGAATCACCCAGTTCGTGTGCTTCGTTTCTAAGTTTCCAATCAGAATTCTAGCGCAAGAAACATTATCAGCTTTTTGGAGGAAACCAGGTAAACTTGGCTTATTGATTACTAACTGTGAGTTGAAACGATGCAAAGAGAACGGAAACGCCCCAAGAATCACCCAGTTCGTGTGCTTCGTGTCGTAAGTTTCCAATCAGAATTCTAGCGCAGGAAACATTATCAGCTTTTTGGAGGAAACCAAGTAAACTTGGCTTACTACCTGTGAGTTGAAACGATGCACAGAAAACGGAAACGTCCCAAGATTCGCCCAGGTTTTTATGTTTCCAGACCTTTGAGAAAACCAAGTAGACTTGATCTATCAACTGCATTGATTCAATCGAGCGAATTTTGATCCATACTTGGACCGAATTTAATTCTGGTTGTTGACTTGGTTGTGTCCAACCCAGGGTCTCCGATGTGATCACTGTTTTTGAAAGGTCCATAGTAGATGGTACATGACGCCATTGTTCTGATTGGAGGATATACGCACCAGTATACTTTGTGGTATGGATCCATCGCGGAATGCCGATGTANCCATTGTTCTGATTGGAGGATATACGCACCAGTATACTTTGTGGTATGGATCCATCGCGGAATGCCGATGTAATGTCCATCTCGTGGAATTTGTCAGGCCAGATAGATCGGAATTGACCTACAGGTGTGCCGGTTACCTCACTGCCATATTTAACATTGTCCCACGTTGTCCTAACCTCGTCAATATCACCATTGGGAATGACACTAACATACCCCCAAAGACACTCTGGGTCATGGCATACAATCGCAATGTAGCACTCAGTATCTGCTCTGGCTCACTGTTGGTAACTCCACCATTCAAGATGGACATGTCGAACTTTATGAGAGCAACTCGTTCCGGCCTACCATCCACCATGAGCTGGGCTTTATCATTGAAGGATTGCTTACTCGCTGCTCCATTCTGGATGAAGGTATCGGCCACCGATGCAAATGTCGCATTGGCAACTTTCAACCCGTTCGTGTTCATGGTTGGACTCATGGTTGGAATAACCACACTTTCATAACTAAACACACCATTGAAAATACGTGGTGATATCGTACCGGAGTTCATGGGGTAGCGTTTACCCACTCCTTGATAAATGACAATCTCAGGCGTGGCCGCATACGGCTTACCTTCCAAATCACCCTTGGACGCNACCCACTCCTTGATAAATGACAATCTCAGGCGTGGCCGCATACGGCTTACCTTCCAAATCACCCTTGGACGCACGCAAGTGCGGTCCATCCGTCGTGAGATAAATCCCCATCCTGGCCTGTTTCCGTAGTATGAATGGTTCAAACGTTCCACGTTCGAGTGTGGTGGGGTTGCCCATACCACGACCTGTCACGGTGACATTGGCAATGTGCGTCCATTCCGTCAAGTCATTCTCATGGCCCGCATATCCTCCATGCTTGATGTAGAGTTGCACATCCATTGGAGATCTCAGATAGGTATTGAAACCAACACTTGAAATTTCAATGTTGAATCGTCCTTTAATATCGAACATGTAGCCTGCATACACTAGCACAGGTTTAGTTGAGGCATCTTCCAAGTTTGTGGAAATGGAATCATAATCAATCGGAGCCGATGTCGGACGAGACGTAGGATTGGGAGTCGGCCTTCCCCTGGGTTTTAACGTTGGATAATCTGTTGGTTCAGAACTAATCGTCGGACTCGATGAAGTTGATGGAGATTCAGTCGGGGTCACTGTAGACTGGCTGTGGGACGTGTGGTAGGACTTTGTGTGGGCGACTCACTCACCATATTGGACAATAGCTGTGGTAGAT
>JAZGVS010001080.1:0-10851 GCA_037356235.1 Bacterosira constricta
GCACCGGCGCTTGATGTAAACTTTTAATCGAGACTCCTTCGGAGCAGAACCACACGCTAGGTAGGTAGGTAGGTAGGTAGGTAGTACATGGGTGTGGCATGACCACTGACCGTGACCATGGGAGCCGACGACGCCGCCATCAATTCATAGTCATAGGAACAGGGAACTGCACACAATACAGGCTGCCTACCTTCACACATCGATACAGAGGACCATCTTGAAAATAGCGTGCCGCCTGCGTCCTGAAACATTATCACACACAAATAGAACAATACCACCTAAAAATATTGACCGCGAAAAATAATTGCTTCAACTTCATCTCACCACAATAGAACGCGCCATGTCAGGATTTGGTAATGCAGGCGGCGGTTCATTCGGCCAACAGCAACCGATGAGCAGTGGTGGTGGTGGTGGTGGATTCTTTGGGCAGCAACAACAACAGCCTCAGCAGCAGCCAGCGGGATTTGGTCAGCAGCAGCAACAACAACAACAACAACAACAACAACAACAGCCAATGGGATTTGGTCAGCCCACGCAGCAGCAGCCGCAAGTAAACTCACCATCAGTGGGGTTTGGCCAACAGCAACATCAACAACAACAGCCGCAGCAACCATCATCAGGATTTGGCGGCGGTGGGGGCTTCGGTTCTTCTCCCGCCCCCAGCACGGGATTTGGAAACAGCAATAGCAATGCAGGTGCTGGAAACAAAAGTGGTTTTAATAGCGGGGGATCTACATTTGGACAGCAGAGCAGCACGACTACTTTTGCCAGTGGTGCTAGCGGGGGTGGAGGAGGAGGGTTTGGCGGCAGCAGCAGCAGCAGCGGAGGTGGTGGAGGCTTTGGAACAAGTAGGGTGGGTGGGAGCACGGGATTGTTGCGCCAGCCGCCATCGCAGTCGACACTTCCATCCTCTGGATTTGGCCAAGGACAGCCTTCACAACAGCCGCAGCAAAACGCTGGATTTGGATCATCGTCAATGCGGTCTCAATCTCAATCGGGATTTGGCAATCAGCAGCAGCAACAGCAGCAAACACCACAATCAAAACCATCCTCCGGGTTTGGTGGTGGTGCGTCATCCTCCGGATTTGGCGGTGCATCCTCCACGCCAGGGGCCCCAATGGTATTTGGATCGTCATCCACAACAACCCCTGCCAATACCAATGCAGCAGCAGCCACTCCTACTAAAAATTCTTTTGGGGGATTTGGAAATTCCAACAACAACACTAGCACAAGAGGAGGTTTTGGCGGCTCGGGAAGTACTGCCGCTGGTACTCCGTTTGGTGGAAAAACTGGTGGTGGTGGTGGATTCCAATCAAGGAGTCCAGTGGTACCCAAAAGTGGTGCAAACCAAGGAAATAATACCTCACCACCACCAGCAGGTTTTGGTGGTAGAGCTTCTTCCAGTTCCAATTCAGGGTTTAGTAGTGCTGCTTCATCATCTACTACAGGTTTTGGTGCATCTTCCACGACCCCATCATCGACTTTTGGCGCGTCCGGAGGTATGATGGGCGCCAGCAGTGGTGGCTTTGGCAACAGCCGCAATGACAATTCGTCGTCTCCAACTCCCTTTGGCTCTTCTTCCGCCACCCCATCCAATAAGGAATGGGTTCGAAAGGATAAGTCACCCAAAAAGGATGGAACTGCATCAGCAGCAGCGGCAGGAGGAGGAGATGATGAACTAGCAGCCCTCCGTGCCAAAATCCAGCTCAAGAGGAAAAAGTTACTAAACTTGAAAAATAACAATGGAGAGGCAACCAAGAAAGATGATCTTGCTGCCAAACAAGCACTGGCTGCCAAGAACGCACTGCGTTTTTCCACAAATAATACTGCTGCTGCTGCTGGGAACAATAGGGATAAAAAGAATGAAGAAGAACAATCGAAAATAGACCTGGCCGCCAAGAATGCAATGAGGTTTTCCACCGCGGCGGGGGATAGAAACAAGACTTTGAACAAGTTGCTTCCCTCCGATTTGAAGAATTCTAGCACGCCAGATGTAGGTGCTGGTGGAGAGGGGTCTGGTGTTGCAGTGTCATCCAACAATAACGAGGAGGATCTGTGGGATGTGCACAATGCCAAATCATTGATTGGGACTTGTATGAGCATGTGTCCTGATGAGGAATTGGTGAGGAGGGAGCGGGAGGGAGATATTCAGTTGTTGGAGGTAAGCACGTTATTTGTTTATATTATTTCTCCTAGATATCGTCATGCCCTTTTGTTTGCGTAACACAGCTCTTTTGCTAATTTTACTTTTTTTTTTTCATATTCGTGGCTTCTATTGCATATCATAGATCACCGATCCAGGAGGGTTGCACCCCAAGGAATGGACATTGCGCAATACAGCCGTGAAACGATTTCGACGATCTGCCGCCGATTTCAAATTGGACATTCCAGAACTGATCCGTCCGCCGGAGGTTTTGGAACGTGTTTGTGGTTATTTGGAGGAGTGGATCATGGTGAGTGAGGGTGGAAGCAGTCTTTGTGTCATCTCTTTGTGCACACTGCACTGCCTCATAAACTACTCTCACTTTTACTTATTTCACATGCTCTGTTGCTTCTCTTCACATTGTACAGGAACGAGACAGGCAAGGTCCTGACAAACGATGGATACAATCCACCCAACCATCCGACATCCCACCCTCACTCGACGTATACCAATTCGTCTGGGATCGAACCCGCATGATCCGAAAAGACTTTATACTCCAAAATTACATTGGCACCGGTGGTAACTGCAATGCACTAGCGGTACGCTGTCACGAGCGTATAGCCCGATGGCATGCCATGTGCGAACATCAGTTGAGTCACATTGGGGACTTTGTGTTGCATCAGAGTCAGCAGAATATTGCCGAGTTGGGTCAGACTATGAAGACTTTGAATAATTTTTATGACGATGCTTTGGGTAGATCATTGTTGATGGGAGACGGAGAAGTTGTGGATGCTGCTCAGGGATGCGGGTCGGATATTGTCTTGGGAAAATCCCCCATAGACTTTGATGGAAGCGTCCTTGCCAACGCACCCCAGTCTGATGATGTATCCAAGAGAATAATTGGTAACAAGAGCAACGCACGCAATAATAACACTCATGGCACGGCAGAACCAGAAATGAGAGGTCTGTACATCCTCCTCACCATAAATAATGAGGGTGGAATGGAGGTTCTGAAATATACGGCAAGGTTGTGTGTTCAGAAACCGGCCATTTTTTATTCCAAGCCGGTGCAGCTTGCCTTGTCCATTTTTCAGGTATGTTTATCGTCTTTGCATCGAGACAATTATTATTTCACCAATCTCTCTTTTTTCTTGATTAAACAAGATACCACTATGTATGCCTTTTATTCATCCGTGTTTAGGCCAAGAAAGATCACAACTATGCAAGGTTCTTTAGCCTTTTAAGATCCCCTTCAACACCGTATTGTGAGTGCCAGTTATTTTCTCCATTTCCTTTACTGTAATATTTTTGCCCCCATCACTGACGGCTTGGGCCACTCTCCCCATCGCTGCCAGTGTTTGCATGCATCATGTTCAAATATGTTGAAAATATGAGAAAGGATGCCTTGACAATTATGTCCAGGACATACGGTGCCAAGCATAAGACCACCGGTCAACCTTTCTTTGATTCATATCCACTTGCAAATCTTGTCAAGCTGCTATGCTACGAGGATGAAGATGAGGCGAGTACAGCGTGCCGCCGTTATGGTCTCACTGTGGAAGGACACAGTGTACTTTGGCGTCATTCCAAGTTTAGGGAACCGAGAGATCCAGAAAAGGGTCATATAATTCCTGTGAAGCCGAGGAAAATGATGCGAACAATTGAATCTAAGCTACATGGTGCTACGAGGTTGTCTGTTTGCAGAGGTGGGGTGAGTGGAGAAGGTGCGATCTTGTCTGGAACGAGTTCTGGTAGTGGCGATTCGGCTGATGTAGAATTGGACAGACAGAAAGCTCAAGAAGCTGCTGAAAAGGCGAGAAAGGAGGCTTTGGAGCAACGCTTGGAGGGGGAAGCAAGGGCAAAGGTGCTGGCGGTAAAGTTAGAGAAGGAGAGACAAAAGCAGGAAAAAGTGGAAGATCAAAAGAGGGCGAAATTGGATGCAGCCAAGCGGGCTAAGATGGAGAGATTAGAAAAGGAACGAATTCAGCGTGAAAGGGTCTTGGCTGAGCAAAGACAAAAAGAAGAGGAGGCCCGTCGCTTGACTGAAGCCAAAGAAGCGGCTGAGCGTGCTGAAACGGAAAGGCGAGAGAGGGAAGTACAGGAACGCAAGGCAGCTCGCAAGAGGGCGGAGGAAGAAAAGAAGGAGTATGAACGACAACAAATACTCGCCAAGCAACGCGAGGAAGAGGCACGCCGATTGGCTGAGATCAAGGCTGCGAAAGAACGTGCGGAGAAGGAGCGTTGCGAGCAGGAAGAGAGACGCCGAGTAGCAGAGCTTCGAAGGGAGGCTGAAGAGGAACGTATACGCAAAGCAAAACAGGAGGAAGCTTGTCGGATTGAGATGATGTGGTGCCAGAAGATAGAGAAGGCCAGAAAGATACTCGCGTGGCGTCTTTGGCGGAAGCAAATGCACAAGCATGAGAGTCTTCAACAGTCCATGCAGTGCCTGAGGAGTATTGATCCAACCTCCACCCAGTATCCCATAACTCTCGCGAAAGATGCTTTAGGCACTGCCAATCATGCCTTTCATAGTGATTCAATTGCCAATAGGATAGACACAGTTCAGTTTGGATTAGAAAATGAGCTGTATCAACTTGCAACAGCATCCAGGCAACCCATTGATCTTTCCAAAATGGTAGCAAAATGTCTCATGAAGACTCCCACTCATGACAACATGTATCCCCCCACTCTGCAATCAAACAAGAACATTGTACTGTTCAAGCTTGTTGTGTTGTTTCCAAAAAGAACACCTGCAGTAGAAAGTTTCTATGACACATTGCGTTTGTGGGTGAGCTCACACCTCAGACTAGGCATTGTGTCATCACACACCTTCAAAAGAGGGTCACAACACATTGAAGTGCGCGCCGTCGCAGTGATTGGGAATGAGGACTCAGCCGGATGTAAAGACTGTAATGCTGCGCTGTTATTGCTCCCATCTGCTTCAGGGGTTTCTTCTCACATTGAGTTCCCAGAAGAATTGGAGGAGTTGTTAGCCAGTAACGTTCCTCGTATGGTGCTCGTTTTGGATGATGAAAAAAGCAATGGCAACAATCATATCACAGAGACCATTCTTGATAATCTTGTGGGGGATGTACATGCATCTGCTCAACAACGCCAAGGAGTGGCATCCCCCAGAATATGTCATTTTGATGCTGCTTTTGATAAGTGCTGCGAAACTATTGTGAAGTCACACCTCGATACTGCAGTACACGAAACCCAAATCAATGGTCATATAGACCCACCTATGGCGCGAGTGTCTCTTGCTAATATGGGGTACCTTTGTCTCCATCGTTTGATCCAAAATATGCCCGCTGAAGGTTGGCTTAGATCTCCATCCTCCGAAGATTCAATTTTTAGTGCATGTGAAAATACTCTGAACTTGATGGTTAATGAGTTATCTCATGCTAATAATGAGATTCATCAGAGAATTAAGAACTGGCCGCCACTTGAATTCTGGGAAGAAGAAACAAACTCAATTCCTATGTACTTTGAAGGACACTACGATCTCCCATCCAAGTGGCATTTCCCACTGTCGGATCTGAAAAGAAAAGTATTTGACATCTTCCAGGAGTTTCTGGAAAAAGAGTCCTTTGTGATATATGCAGAAAGGTTTGCGCAAACGTTATCACCATGCATGAGCCAAAGCTTGTTGCATTCGATTGACAATGACGAAATTTCTAGCTGTTTTATAAATGTTGTATCACTCTCAGCTAGTGGTGAATTAGGAAGTGTGGAGGCTGACCAGGATGAGACAACGTTATACCTTCCCATTGAAAGAATCTTGCAGATCATCGAGTGTGTTGCTTCTTATGAATCCCCGCTAGTACCAGAGCTTGTGCTTATGGATATCCCCAGCTACCTTTACAAGAAAACAACCCATACAGAAGAAAAAGAAAACTGCAGGGGTGAAAATATCAATGATCAAAGGGCGGAAGACAAAGCTGCGAACAAACGCAAGCATCCAAAATTAATTGAGCCAGAAACACCGGGCAATGAGGGGACAAAACGAATCCGGTCAAACGCACCACCTGAGGATACTGAAGAGCAAATACGAAGCAAAGAATTTACATCATTTCTAGAGGCATTGATGTGATGTCAGTAGAAATAACGTACTTATCCACAAATATACCAAACAATAATCAAGATTGCATGGTTTCTATGCATTATCTACTATTCAATGAACAAGTTGTTATTTTCACAGCCATACCCCAGCAAAGCACATAGTTTTGGCAATTCAGTCAAAAGATTGGCACCATCCCAATCTTTCATTTTCGCTGAAAAGAAATCGTGCTCTTTGTTATTCTTTTGTTGTAGAAGAGAAATGCAAGTCATTTAGCAAGTTAATTGGAATGAAGCAAAATAAAACGGCACCTCCATTGTGAATGACATAACTCACTATCAGCAACTCTTTCATAATTTCTAAGTTCTTCAAGTCATGGGGAACAAATTTATCTTCCTCCGTCTTCGCATTGATCAAGCCTCGAGTGGCAAAAGAAAATATCTGTGCTAGTACCTTCTTTGGGGACATGAGATAATCTATTTCATTGATTTGTGTGACAATTTTTTAGACCAAGTGAAGAATATATCCAGGAATTTGTCTCTTATCAGGAATTGAACTCACCTTCATAACGCACAATCAAAATGTTTCTTTTGTCCTTTGAAATTTTGTTGGATCCCGCAAGACAATTATTTCTGCTTTCACCTGAGTCGGCATAACAGTTTTTCCCGGCAGACAAAATTTCCCATGATAAGTATCCTCTTATCCAATATTCCCAAGCATTGTAAAGGGAGCGGAATCGAAGTTCGAGTGGAGGCAGCTGCCGGGGGTTGCTTCGAATCAACCTCCATAGTTTAAGGAGCGGCTCATACCTGAAATCGTATAAGGATCGATCCATACTTTGCTTCCAAGCCCTCGGATGGCGAACCATTACTACGTACAAAGTATCGGGACGGAAACAAGCTAGAATTGGATGTTGTGGTGGCGTATGCTTCCACCATGTGTAAAAAACTATCATCCACGTTATGGTATAACGAAATGTAGCAGAAGACAACGGCGTCAGTATTGGCCAGATTTAAGAGTGTAGGTGGCTTCAGTGAAAGTGATCTAAGCAATACCACTGGAACTTACCATCTTGCTTGTGCGGTGGCTTCATTTTAAGAACAGCTTCGAGTGTGTGGGGTCCACCTTCAGCCCAATCCCCCCACATGGTTCCATAATTGGCAAACAAATGAGTATTTGGATCATCCTATCAAAGTTTTTGATTCATAAAAATAAGTAACAAAGAATGTTTGACAATTATAAGAAAAGAAACCGAACCACTTACAATCCTGGTCGCATTACCCATTGCTATGCTCATGTCCACAGAAGAATCAGACTTTAACGGGACGCCACAAGGCGGGTAGCCACCATCGTCTGACATGGCATAGGCTTTCAAATCAATGCCCTTTTCTGACGCAACACCTTCATTCGAACGAATACTATTCCACATGGCCTGATTTGGTGATAAAAAAATACACAGCCATCAGAAATTTTAAGGCATGGCGGGATTCAGAAATTATATCTCGAGCTGAGGAAGCTGCATGAATGTCACCATAACACGCATCATGTAATACCCACCTTCGTTCCAGTATGATGCATGCCAACAACGGAAATGAATCTGAGCGGTTCACGAGGAGGCGCGGGCGGAATTACCGACAACCTTTCATTCTTCTGCTGTAGATCCTGGAGCGACGCAGTTAGTTTCCAGGTGAATATCACCGAGGAGACGAAGGCGGTCGATGCAAGCGTAACGAGGATCGAATTCCACTTTCTTTTTTCGAGCTTGGCGGCAGCTGCCCGCGGGCTCGGTAGTAGGTATACTGTTGATGCTGCGGCAGCTGCCCGCGGACTCGGTAGTAGGTATACTGGTGATGCTGTTTGGTGACGGTGACGAGGAGCCATGGTGCTACGATGATGATGGTCTAGAGGGAGATAATGATGTCATCCAACGCAGCGCAGAGGCAGAGTGCAGAGTACAATAATAGAGACAAATAGATAACAGGAACATTCGGAATTAGCTAGCGTACGACGTACATAGGCAAGTCATATTATTTTTCTCCCTTGGAGCTCGGACCAAATTTAGGAGGCGACAACAGAACGACAAGACGACGACACGAGACGACGACACGAGACGACAAGGAGGCGCCTGATTGTCACTATCGTACTAAAACACGTAAGACTGAGGTGCCGCCTCTCATTGTGACACTGCAGGTACAGAGAGGGCAGACACGCTCTGCCTACCTACCTACGCCAAGCGCTACTCATCTCAAATCGCCCGATAGGTGGGATTACGATTAGATACGCCTCAATATGTACTAATTTAGACGTTCCAGGCTTCTCACCTATTCACGATGGAATTCGTATGTATTAGTTGTCAGAATGGTTGACCGCAGGTGGGTAGGACCCACGGCTCATTGCTTGGGTATGATATGCACATCCGTCAACCTCTATCGGGATTCACTGATTATATCTAGAGACTGATCAATCAATACTAGTTTAATATATTGTTTTATGCTGTAAACAACTTCATTCCGTGGAACGTACATTGATCGCAAAGCCCGAATCTTTAGTTTGTTTGTTGATTGTTGTGTCATTGTTGGTCTGGTTGCCCTCACATCATCATCGGACGGGTAATAGCAGAGGTTCCACTCTTCTCCTCCCTCGCAGTGGTACCACCGAGGTACCACCTAGTACGAGAATGGAAGCTCTCAGTGGTACCACCTAGCACCCTTCCGCTGGCACAGTGGTTGCAGCGGCAGTCTTCTCCTCCCTCTTAGTGGTACCGCAGCTCGTAGTGGTACTACCAGTCTTCGGTTGCAGCGGCAGTCTCCTCCTCCCTCGCAGTGGTACCGCAGCTCGCAGTGGTATCATCCAGTACCACCTAATACGAGAATGGCAGCCTCCCTCGCAGTGGTATCATCCAGTACCACCTAATACGAGAATGGCAGCCTCCCTTGCAGTGGTACTGCAGCTTGCGGTGGTATCATCAAGTACCACCTAGTACTAGAATGGCAGCCTCCCTCGTAGTGGTATCACAGCTCGCAGTGGTATCATCCAGTACCACCTAGTACGATAATGGCAGCTCGCAGTGGTACCACCTAGTACCCTTCTGCTGACACAGTGGTTGCAGCGGCAGTCTCCTCCTCCCACGCAGTGTTACTGCAGCTCACAGTGGTACCACCGAGTACCTCTCTGTTGACGAGTTCGTGGTTTTGATGGTGGATGATGATCGATCGAACAAATGTACAAGCCACTACATCACGACGGAAGCCACATGACGAGAGCCACTATATCAGAGATGACGCAATGTCTAGGCGGCCGTCGACACGACTGTTCTGTGTATGCAACGGAAATTAGGGATTGTTGTGGTTGACAAACCATGACAATCGGCCGTGGAAAAGGCGAGAAGTAAATTGATCTGCGCCGCCATCAACAGCGCCACGTGCTGTGCTAGCAAGATGCTAGATGAGCCCCAAGAGAAGCCCCGATACCGGGAATAAAGGCAGCTATTCATTAATAATGCATTGAGGATGACTACTTTCAATGCATTAGTAATGGTGAGCAAAGTGTATGGAGCAGTGGTAGGTCGGGTTGGCGACCATCCAATATAAAGAGTGAGCGGGGTTTATGTTTGGTCGTCGTCGTTGGTCATTGTCCGTTGGTTGTCTTGGGAGGTCATAATAGGTTGTCTTTTACCTATCACCGATCCATACGTAGATAAGTAGTTGACTCCGTGGTACAGGTAGGCCTATCTACCTAAATCTGCATAGAAGTAGGGATGTACCTACATTGACCCTCTGCTTCCAATGGGGGGTAGGTAGGTAGGTAGGTAGGTAGGCATATCTACCTACTTCTACATTATCCGTTGAGAATCGGGTTATCGCTGAAAAGGGGGGTAGATAGAGGTAGATAGATGCTGGGTATTCTGCGCTCATGTGATCAGAATGAGATTTAAACAGAAAGGGGGTATATATGCTCTGAGGGGTCCAGTGGGTAGATATAAGAAGTAAGTGAAGTTGGAGTACTACTTAGGAAAAGATACTTTCACGTGAATAATTCTGTTTTAGCGCGAAAAAAGTGTAAGTTTGCCGGCATGTACCACAACCCCCAACATACTATCTGGACCCCCGATACCTGGACCCCCCTATAACTACCGCAGCGCGCTAGCTGCGCAGCGACTAGTCCAATATAAAGAGTGAGCGGGGTGTATGTTTCGTCATCATCGTCGTCGTTGTCAGAGGTCGTCTTGGGAGGTCATGGTGGGGCGTCTTTTACCTATCACCAATCCGTACGTAGATAATTAGTTGGCCGCGTGGCCCAGGTAGGCCTATCTACCTACCTCTGCATAGAAGTAAAGATGTACCTACAGTGACCCTCCGCTTCCTCCAGGGGTAGGTAGGTAGGCATATCTACCTACTTGAAGTATGGAAGTACCTACTTACATAATGCTTATCAGTTGAGAATGGGATTCTTGCTGAAAGTAGATATGCGCTGGGTAGTGGCATATCTACCTACTTCTACATAGAAACAGGAAGGGAAGTACCTACGTGTAGGCCTATCTACAATACTTTCCATATAGATAGAGGTACTTCCTATTTTGGCGAATCTGCTCATGTGTCGGTCACGTGTTCTTATGCAGCAGCTGCTCGCTGCCATCCACGTGGAACCT
>JAZGVS010001081.1:0-10844 GCA_037356235.1 Bacterosira constricta
GTGCAACAGAGTCAAATAATCCTCAGTGAATTGTTTGCCCTGTGTCTCTCCCCCCGTTTCTTTTAATGTTTTGTCCTCCTGCCTTGGCTCTTTTCGGAGTTTGAGCTTTTCCTCTTTATTTTCCTCAGCTTGGTGTCCAAATCCTTCTCCCTCTCTCCCAAGTGATTTTGTTATTTTTGCTATTTCTATGCTGCTTTGTTGTGGGGTGGTGTTTTGTCCCAGCCTGCTTCTGGTGTAATTGCTACCACTAATTGCAATGCCCTCCTCTATTGTTGGCAGATACACACAGCTGTTGGTTGCGGTGCTTGCTTGGGCAGGCTTCCTACTTTCCAAAGACCAACAAGGCTTCATGTTGATGCTGAAACACTTCCGGTGAAATGGCACGGTGGCCCGAGATTTATTAGTAGTCTTATCAGCGATCCAACTAGTCTCCGGTCTATGCAGTCCAATTTTTGAAGATGTTCAAACCAATTTGAGTTATCTTGGTCCTGGATGGCTATTACATCAACGCAGCAGAATGACAGTCTCAAACATCACCATGCGGATTGAACACCAGTGGACACCATCACTCCAACGAGTAGGAGACCAATCGCTAATGAATGCCTTCATTAATATCACCAACATCACAACAAAAAAGCTAGAAATGACAAACTACTGCAGATGTTATCTGAGAGTCATCACAATCGCCGATTTAGCCAATATCAATGGTAGATCCATCCCAGGTGGCAGAATGGATGGGAAGTGGAGAGCAGAGTCATCTCTGACATGGCCACGCATTCCGTGCCCTCCGCCTAAGTACTGGGTCCAATTCAGATGGTGCATTTGACGTGCGTTCTCGACTGTTACCCCAGCCACCAGTAATCTCCAAAGGCCAATAGCTTTAGATGCCCCTCTTGGTGCATGGTACCAATGCCCACGTCACATCAATCACCAATTTTACCGCACAGAAACACACGCATATAACACCAATGCATTGTCATACCTCCAATACAACAACCCTTCCAACTCAGGCTTATTCCAAGCTGACGGAACAAGCACCACCATCCCATCATCGGCCCATCCAATTAATGCAAGATATGACGAACACTCCCTGTGGACTACTCAAAGATACTCTAGTGTTTGTAAGCCGAAAACCCCTGAGGAGCAGATCTTTGACAAAATAATCCCGAGCACAAGACCTCTCCATGCAGGATGTGATGGATCTGTCGATATCATGACAGGCGAGCGTGCATGTGCATACGGCCTCCATTTCAATAGCCTATATTACGAAGGTGCCAAGAAGTTCCCTACAAGCAACAACCCAACATCATACAGATCTGAGCTCGAAGGTCTTCTTGGAATGCTCAAGATCATAGACCAGGTTCAGCCTCCTCCTACTAATGCATTTTGTGACAATTCAGAAGCAGTCAATGCGGCAATGAACCCAATTATCTACCCGTCCCAAGTACTTGCGTCCGATGCGGACATAATCCTAGCTATCCATCACCTTCGCAGACAAATGTCAACAACAACCACAATTGAATGGATGAGAGGCCATCAGGATGAAGGCAGTTCCAAGCGTAAAGAAGATCACATCCCGAAAGTCCAAACCAACATCGAACTCGATGAGAGAGCAAAACAATCCCGTGTCTTTGACATCGAACACCAACCGGCCCCCTACCCAGGTAGTGGAGCTATGTTGATGAATAATGGAGTCTGGATCACATCCAACTATGCTGATCAGATTCAAGAAGCAATTATGAAACCAAAACATCTGAAGTTTTTCCTCAAGAAATACAAGACCAAAACAGTATCTGACTACCGAAGCATATTCTGGAAAGGGATTGGTTGGGCAAGAAAGAAACTCTCTGAAGCAGAAAATATCAGACTCACCAAGTACCTCAATGGATGGCTGAATACAGGACGCCAAAAAGGTCACTTTGGAACGAAATCCGATTGCCCTTGTTGTGGATGGCACGAAGAAGATCAACTACACATCCTCCAATGCACTCACCCTGAAATGACGAAATCACGCATTACCGCCTTTGCCCAATGTGAAAAGTATTATCATCAGCATAAAATCCCAGCGAATGTTTATGTACCATTTCTCAAATTATGCAAAGCAGTCTGCAATCGATGGGAGATGACTGTCCATGAAAAAACTCATCCCATAATAACTGATGCCATCATAGCCCAACAAGCACTAGGCGGCGAGTTCACACTCAGGGGTTATCTGACCAACGAGTGGTTCTATGCTATGAAGCATTACTCCCCAGACAAACCTGACCAGAAACTTAGCCATCTCTACATTGGACTGTGGAAACACATCTTCGAAGCCGCATGGGAAAAACGCAACGATATCACACATAGCGAAGAGAGTGTCGTGTCTCGCTATGAACGCGAGCAACTCATATCCGAACTTTATGAATGGAAGCGCTGCGGTGGCTCACGCGTCGGTCATAGTCAACTGTATCTACTCAACTTTAGCCACTCAGAAATAAGACGATGGACCCTACCTACTCTCCGAACAACAGCAGCGATGATCAAGCAAGCTGCAGAAAACTTCCATAAATCAGAGCAACTAAATTCGTCCCAGACTCTCATCACGGGTTACTTCAATCCTATCAACTATGGTAATCTGGTTGATGATGATTATGGATAACGATCAGCGCATTAGCGTATACCATAATACGCCCACTCCACTTAGTGGTGCACAATATTATACTCATATTCCATCAATATGCAATTGAAAAGATGCCCGGATTCCCCTCTAGATTTGTAAGGGTCTCCCAGCAGTGCAATGATATCCGTCTCTTACTCGGGAGTCACTAACATGTACTTAACATTTTTAATTAGCAACAACAACAGGTAAGGTTAGTAGGCTACAGTCGTAATGGGGTCCAGCCCCAACCCTGCGGCTCGAATTCCTCCAACCCGATAGTCATAATGATCCTCAATTGTATAGTGATTTACAGTGAGGATGATGTGAGCTGTAGTGGTCAGCCCACATTCATCTGTCGCTACTGACAACAATACACATCGTCGGATGCACAAGGATTGCACAGGGTGATAGCACCCTGCATACTCAAGTGGCTACCAGAGGACAGGCTTGCTGTTGGTCACCCAGAGTAGGTAGGACTTGGATTACTCACTTTGAAACTTGAAAAATAAAATAAAACTTTACTTGTGGCGGTGAGTGAGATTCGCGGGATTGCTCTCCACTATTGCACGTTAGTGCCAGCAACCCTGACTCTAAACCTCAACACCGGCCAAGGTGCAAGGGGGACATCCCAAAACCTTACTTGTGAAACACCGTACTTTACTTGTGGCAGGGAGTGAGATGTATGGGATTGATCCCCATGATTGCATGCAAGCAGTGTCAGTAACTCTGACTGTAAACCTCAACACCGCCAACACCGGCCAAGGTACAAGGGGGGTATCCCCAAAACTTATTTGTAAAACACCGACTCAAACCTGCCGAGCTCAGAAACTGAAGAAGGGAACAGGGTTTGCCATGCGGTGAGAAATGTCATCGCCCAAATGGGCAATTCGATTGTGAATACATGTAAGGAAAGCGAGACTTGTCCAACTACCTTGCTTCATTATTGTGATGAGGTCACAGCCATTCAACTTCATCGACATTGCTCCACCGGCTCAAAGAGAGCGTGAGCTTACATTCTTCGCATCAATTCCCTGTTGTGCCAAGCCTAACACACGCACCGCGGAACAGACCAAAGATCAAACTTGAGCCTCGCTGTTGCATGTCGTTTGTTAGTACCTGTGGATGGGAGGTATGAAATAGGTTCCTCTTCATTGTTGAAGATGGACATAATTCCTGATACATGCCGGGCCAAAGCTGTTACTAAGTATCACAGTCTTCCACAAAGGTAGGGTGAATTCATAGGACTGAGCTAGGGACTGAAAAATATATTGGCGGGATGTCGGTCCTCCAATACTGACGGATAGCCGGGCAGACCTCGGCCGTTGCACCGGCTCAAATCGAATCCTACAATGGGAAACGCCCCCCCCTAGCTCATAATGGGGCATTTCCTCCCCCACTTGTTGTTAAATTGATCCTGCAGTCCACCTTGCTTTAACAGAAAAACGCTTAGGTGGCCGTGTGCATTACCCCCTTGGGCATACGGCCTCCTAAGTGTTTTCCGATCTTTGACTGCTAGGGGTAGAAATTCGTAAAAAAGACTCACAACAGCATCACAACATGACATCCACGACAGCTCCAACACCCTCCCCATTCATCTCACCATTCCTAAATCCCCATCAACTCCCTAATCTGCCCCAACTCCATTCCATCACTCAACCACATCCCAAGCAACATCCCAGTGCCGACGGGTCATGCATACCTGTCTTGCGCCGCCACCAGAGGCTGCCGTTCCATCGTCGTTGCTGCAATAAGTAATCAATTTATTCACATCACCGTTGACCAATCTGACCAACCAGACATCATCCGCATTGGCCCTCCACACACCCATTGATCATTCCACGGCAAACCTACACATCATAGGCAGCCTAACAGTATCAGAGGCTATCATCTGTGCCACTGTGGCAGTTACCAACCTCCTCGGCTCTTGGCTCGCCCTCCTCTTGTCCGTATTCTGGCGTCCCTCAACGAATTGTCATCCCGACGCTTCCGTATTTCGTACCTCTTCTTAAAAGTTGCCTCCAAACTCACACGAAATCATCATTAATTCATGCGCATCGATTAGCACGAAGGGAAACCTCTGCAATAACCTCCACATTCAATGGACTCTTCCAATAATTCAGACTCAGGGGATGATTATATCAACCCTCCACCGCCCAAAAAGCAATTCAACTTCAACAAGGAGAAGAAGAAACAGAAGAACAGCCAATACAATCAGGCAGGAGCAAAGAAAAAAAGCAATCAGCAACATGGGAGAGGTACTGCGAAGATACAGCTTCCAATTCTACCAATTATGTTGTGGGGGGAGGGGGTGATATTGTAAATGATGAAGAGGATTCATCTTCTAATATCAAGATCCGAGTTGTTGATAACTGAAAGAAGAGTTGGGCAATACAATCCATGGGAAATAAACTCCTCAAAGAAGAAAAGAAAAGACTTACTGCTGAGAGTGCTAAGGAGAAGGAGGTAGCTAGGAGAATGGCTGTTTTATCTAGGCTGGCGGAGGAGAAGGCAAAGAGGAAAGATGAGGCATCAAAGAGGGCATCAGCAGAGAAGAAGGCAAGGGTAGTTCCAGAGGAACTAAAGCCTGCCCACCAGGAGATTCATAGGGAGAAAAAGTCAGCCGTCAATTGAATGTTAAGGCAATGGAGGATACAGTGGACATGATGGATGAAGCAAGGATTATGATAGATACTGCTACTGCAGAGAAGGTAGCTGTATGGGAAGCTAGGCTTGACATTGAGGAAGACTCCAACACCAAAGTGAGGTTGGAGCGTCAATTTGCTGTTGACAAGATTGTGAAGGCCGAATTTTAGTGTCAGGCCAAGTTGGAGAAGGAGCAACATGGTCATGATGCTTTACTGCAACACTTGAAGGAGAAGCACAGCAGAGAGAAGGAACGATTAGAGGCAAGAGCAGACAATCTTCATGTCATCTTAGGAGAGAGGCATGTCAAACACACAGAGGAGCTGGATCATCAGAAGAAATTATTGTATGATGAGAAATACAAGAGCAGAGAGAAGGTTCAGCAGCAGAAGGATTCTTTTGATGAAGAGTTGAAGTACTTGAATGACTTCTTGGCAGACATGTCTGAGGAGTTGTCGGAGGTTAAGCAAAAAGCCAAAAATGCACAAGCAAAGAGAAGGGCTGCAGAGAAGGAGACGATGAAGGCTGTCAATGCAAGAGACGATGCAGTTGATATTACTGTAAGGCGGCTTGCATTGCTGAAGGATCTCAAGCAGTGTGTTGGCGAGCTCAAAGATGATTTAGTGGATGAAACAAGACGATCGGAGGCTTTAGAAAATTGGGAATAATCCGTCTGCAGGTCAAGAGGGAGAGGGTTGTTGGACGACAAGGTGGATCAGCTAAGTGGCCGGTGAAAGTTGTCCTCCTGATATGTGAGCTTTTAGTGAATGGAACACCTCCTTCGGCAGTGCCAAAGAATATCAGGTCAATGTTTGCGTCCATAGCTGGTGCGTCTCCAGATCAATTACCATCTGTCAACTTTGTTAGGAAATGCAGGGTTGTAGTGCAGAATCTTAATGAGATGCTGGCAGCATATCGGCTTGCGAGAGAAACAAAATGGCATCAATTGTTCACAGATGGGACAACCCGTCAACAGATTGCATTCCAGAATCTTGTCTTTGGAATATCAAATGGTGATAAGTTTGAATCAATTATTGCATCCTTGTGCATTTACTTGGAGAATGAAACATCAGAGACTCAGGTTGAAGCATTGAAAAATAAAGTGAGTGTGTTCACATTGCATCAATTCTATTTCACAAGACATTTACTAACACAACAATGTTTTGTTTCTCTTATTCATGTTACAGATAAATGATTTGAAATCATACCTCATACACTGGCGAGCTGTAACTGAACGCGAGTTTCCAGACTTACTTCATTTGCTACCAGATCCAGAGGGGGTAGAGAGTGAATGAAAATTATTAACGTTACATCTGCATGACACTATTTCTAGTGAAAACTACTGATTGCCTGGCCGGGAATTAAATCCTAGCAAGTAGTAGCTTTTTGTTGGGTAGCCAACCCAATACCTTGTCGCCCCCAACCAGTGAGAGATCGATAAGGTAGTCGTGTTTAATCTGGGTATATGAAATAGTCATCGAGCTTCGTTTGATGCTCAGCGGCTAGTTTGGCATCCAGTAGATGGATCTTATGGAGCTTATCGAGCGGACGAATGAGTTGCTTCTTTCGTTTTCTATTACACATTCTGATGGTATCCGTGGGATAATCAATGCGGTGTCTGTCCGCATAATGGAACATTTCGTGTTGTTTTATTTTGTATAGGATCAGCTTGCGAGTCAATTTAGATTCCTCTGCTTGTGCAGCATATCCATCACTGCTGTGAAGAATGCTGTTCCTCATTGCCCATATGCTCTCGAATAGTCGCCAGCATTCCTCCATCAGAAATGCTGACATTTCCAGTGGGCTTTTGTCTCGACTCTTCTTCGTTTCATCCGTTGTGGGTGGAGATACGCGCTTCTTATATGTTTTCATAATCGCATGAGCCCACTGATCATGATGATGACCGCGGAGGATAGCGAATGTTCCAAGTTACTCCTGTGCAGACGATGCAGCCTCGTCCTCCTGACATGTGTAGGTTTTTCTTTCACGTGTGGAACGTGTGGCAATACGAATCATATCCACAAATGCAATGTATACCGCCACGGGTAAGTTGGCTTTGTGGAAGTTTTCTTCCATCGTGTCAATTCCTATTTCTAGTCACTCACGCATTTCTTTATTATCACAACGGTAAAGATGGACTTGATCCTCTTCATCATGTCCGCAGCATGGGCACATTCCGTCTTGGCCAAGTTTCATTTTTTGGTGGCCTAAATTAAGCCATTCATGGAACATTTTTGAGGTTCTTATGGACTGGTGGCGTTTGAGTCATTGTTTGGCCAGTCGCATGGCTCGCCAATTGATGTACCTGAGTTGATTGTCAGTCCATTCGCAGCGTCCTCGTAAATATGTGAATATTGCTGGGGCATGGGCTGCCCATTGAATTTGTTCGTTTAATTCTGTCGTGACCATATCAGTGCCGAAGTATAAAATCGCTCCTGTTCCTTCGATAGGTTCTGGGTGCTCAGTGCTAAGCTCACTTGCCCACATGCATTCTTTCGCTTCCCCGTCGCAATCAATATTGAGTTGCGCTTCAAATGGAAGCTCGTCATATACAACATGATCCTCCTGGTGCCCGTACACATGTGATACTGTCACTTTCTTAAGTTGGCGAAGGTATCGTCGAGCGGCTTTGACAAGATCGCTTTCCGATTCCGTCATGTCAGTTAAGGTGCATTCCCTCCCTGGTTGCAGAATATTCACCACTGCTTCATTATCGCACCACATTGAGAATTCCGTGTTGAACATTTTCTTTTCCACACAGTACTTGAGCATGTCGCAAAATCCAGCCAGCTCTGCTTGGTAGGAGTTGGCATATTTTGGATTGGCAAAGGTCGCACGCTTCCGGCGTATCCATGCTTCACGTTTGTCTGTTGCCATTATCCATGCGAATGCCACCCTACCAGTGGTTGGGTCAAGGCTTCCATCGGATACTGCCGTGACATGTGTAGCCGTGTGGACGTCTTCCAATTGATGTGATTCGATATCTATCTCCATGGCCTCTTGTGTCGGTGCGATGGGTACAAAGTGGTAGCCCTGAAGAGGGTATGCCATTAGGTTCTTGACGTATGCCTCTGTTGGGTGGGCGTGATTTGGAATTGAATCGACTATGGTATCTTTGTAGAATGCATTTGCCAAGTTGCTTTTCTCCTCAAATTTAGTAACAATAGGCTCAGGGCCATCGTCATCGCACAGATAGATCCGCTGTGGCGTTCGATACGCCGGGTAGTTGATATGCCGTGCGTTCCCAAGCCATCCTCCCAGTTCAACATCAAGTGGCATCCCCTTCTTGTAATAGACTCGCTTAGGCTTCGAGCAGAAGGAGTGGCGGAGATAAAAACGAAATGTTTCCCACATTTTTCTGTTGGTTTGACTTGGTTTGGCCATCGGAGTGCCGATTTTGCTCTCCAGCGTCCATCCAGTTGCTCGGGTTGGACCTTGCTACCATTTGTTTCAGCCAATCCCGCTATGATGATGACTTTAAGCCACATCCAGCAAAGATTTGCTCCTTCGAGCTTCTTGGCGGATGCTCCTTTCGCAGTGATGCAGTGGAATGCATCCATGATGGATTGGTCTTGCTCCCATTGCAGCATGGGCACCCATGTATTTTCAATCCACATGCTCCCTCCTAAGTGGTGGAGATGATCACAGATGTGTGATATATGTCCAGGCTCCAGATATGTGAGTTTGTGTGTTGTATCATCCATAATTTGGGTGGTAAGCCCCAAGTGGATCTGGGCAGCTGAAAGCAAGATGATGAGATCTTGTCCCACTTCTTTGTTCCATTGTAAATGCTTGATGAGGTGACCAATCCCCTTTTGGTCTTGAATAGTGCTGAAGCTGGGGTAACCTACCCCTCCCAGTTCTTGGGGTCCGTATACAACTGCTCAAGCCATCTTGCGGTTTATGCCAAGTTTGGGTAGGATTATATTATCCAAAATGACAGAAAAACGGCAACATCGGCGGATAGTAAAGCTTGTGAGCATAAAGGGATATGTCACTTTTGGGATCACCCTTGTCACAAAGGCGAGCCATGTTTCATTTACTGATAAACGTGCAGAGAGGATGGCCGTGGCACACGATTTAGCTTGTTCAATTCGCTTTTCGAATTCCGGGGTCTGGGAGCCCAAAGGAGCGAGTGAGACACCTAGTCCCACGTTTGGTTGATTGCTTGGTTTGAATTTTATTTTGGAGGTGAGGCCCCGATCATCGCAGAGGTGAATATCTCCATCGATCTGGTCTCGTGTCCATGGGACCAAACGTCCGTTTACTCCTATCCATGCTAACACTTGCCAGTAGCATTTATCAAACGCCATAAGGTGTCCAATTGTGGCGACAAGTTTAGACCATTGGTCTGCGCTGTGTTGGAGGTTTTCAACAGCTTCTGCAACTCCATCCACAGTTGTCGGCTCCTCTTCCAGCGTTTCGTCTGCGTTGTGCCTTTTAGACTGCGTTGTTTCATTCTCGCTCGCTTGCTCGAGAGTGTCAGTATCATCAACATATGCGTCTGCACAGCGGTGGGTTAAGAGTTCTGTTGCAACATGGCGTAGCGTGACTCCGCGGCATCTCCTGCGATGCGTGCGGAGGATGGAGTCTGATATCAATGTCCATAGGCACATGACATCCCCTTTCCCTTGCATCTCTCCATCCATGTCAAACTCATCAGGGGTTCCTGTGTACCATGACTTGGATGTCCCGGCTGCCGTGCGCACTCTCATTTTCATATTCCGGACAGTGCGGCTGCGAGATAAGCATGCACTCTTTGACATTCCCTTTCTCATTACTACAATTGACGATAGGCTCGTTTTCATTCTGTCAAAGCATGAGGCCAGATCACCAAAGAAAGACACCAGTGTGATTTTCATGTAGCGTCCATATTCCCAGTAAACAAGTTTCCGGGTAGCACAGTCGGGGGCTGATCGATTTGGTCTGCCACTCCATTGATCAGATGAGACCCCTGATTGTTCTGCATTCCACATTAGTTTTCTGGCATACATAATTTTTAGAGCAGTGTTGAAATCGGCTTCAACTAAGGCGATGATTCGCATTAGGTGGATTTTCCTCACATTGGGCTTCTTTTCAAGCATAACTTCAATTGCATTCTCCCATCGCTTATTTGTGAAGCCGTATTGAAATGGCAGCGACATCATAATGGCTAGGTAGTCGCAGAAGTATTCTTTTTCTGCAATAGCCTTCCATAAGGTGTAATGAATACCTGAGGGGGATGAGGATGTCATCTCATCCGTGATTTTGAATGCACTGGCAAACTCGTCAGGTTCAATGAAACTGGGGATCGGTTTCAGTTTGTTGTCCGCTTCCTCACGTTTTAACAACGAGATCCAGTCCTTGATGTGGTCAGGAAAATCATATTGATCTAGATTGATTGTTCCGTCTAAAATGGAGTCTACAAAATCGGAGGTCCCGTGCTCACCCACTAGATCTGCAAATGGTGATGTTGTAGGGAAACTCTTGTCCTGATGGACTTGCTGATGGTGTGCTTTGTTTCGTCGAAAAAGCCAATCCTCCATTTCTTCTGCATCTGTGACTGACGTCCATGTGGGCA
>JAZGVS010001084.1:0-10838 GCA_037356235.1 Bacterosira constricta
GGATACCGCTTTTTGTGGCGGGAAGCGAAAACCGAGAAAAAAGCTGTTGGAAGCGAGAAAGACTTCTTCTGTTGAAATATGAGTACCGTACGACACATTGTACGACAAGGCGGCGTAGCTATCCGAGACATCTACCTACTCCATTATGTACCTAGATAGCTAAAGAGGACTATCTATTATCGGCAGAAAGTACCATAGCTGGCTATTGTAGATTAAAGTTGTTGGGCATGCCAGAGAGTCGTGAGTCGTGGTCAGAGCGTGGCGGGCGTGCTCGCCGCTCGCCTACCTACCTCAGCCACACAAATAATTCGAACGGCACCAGAGGAGACCAGAACATGGCACCAACCACCCCACCACCATGCTACGCCACCGCACCAACATAACCCCGCGCCGACGCCCAGACAATGACGGTTGGCATGGAATGCGATAAAGCCCTTTTCCAGCACCAGTGAAAAAGACAACTCATTGAAGAAGTAGAGAGCACGCCTGTAGAAGCATTGATGCGCGGCAGTAATTTTTAGCACAACTGACACGAGAACGAGCAAATAATAATACAGTTCAAATAGGTTCAAATCCACGTCCACGAATTGCGTCTGGTTTCGAATATGGGTGCTGAAGATACAAACGCTTGCCCAAATCCAAATACGCCATATAGAAAGCGGAGGCGGGGACCACTCGATTCAATAATGGATTCTTCGGGTGAACTATCAAGCAATTTTATTGACCAGGATACGAGACTTGACACTTCTTTCAGTTGCAGCAGATGTCAGAATTCTCAGAGTCCAGTGGCTCAAAATCAACGCTGCGGTTCGTCCAAGAAATTTACAAAAACAGCCGATACTTGTGACACCTGTCGACGACGTCACACCATGCTAAATCTTGCTACTTCTTCGGCAGTGGCTTCCAAAATATCCCTATCTAGAATGACTCTTCTATTACTGTATTTGGGCATGTCTTCTTCGTCATTTATGAGCACTGCCGCCGCAGCTTCATCCATGGAATCACAAATGAAAGCATCGGCAAAGGAAAATAATGCTTATCAAAATGTAATCTCTGATGAAGAAGAAGAAGGCGTAACAAATGATTCTGACTTCGTGAATGATGATATTCTTGAAGACCTCCTGCTTTCAGACTATGACCACAGTCTAGACATTTCAGGAGAAGAAACAATAATCCAAAGCGATAATATCCAATATGAGAACACACCAATTCAGCAGCAGAATCCCAAGTTGAAAATACGATCGCAGGGCAGCAATTCGGATTTCCAAAAAGAGAAATCGCAATCTTCTTCCAATTCTGAAAAGGATGATTCAGTAATAATTCTCTCCTCTGTCGATGGGACACTGGCAGGTATATCACGCACCACTGGTCAAGTTTTATGGAAGCAATCGAGAGACCAAGCCACAAGTAACAACAATGATACAAAACCTGTTGAATGGAACAAATTCCTTTCTCCTCTGGTATCTACGACAACTAAATCTTCTCCTTCATCGGAATCATCGGATAAGCACAACACCAACAACATGCACACCCATCAACAATGGCATGCTGTACCCTCCATCGACGGGACAGTCTATCTTACGGGTGGTGATGCAAATGCAAATATTAATGATGGTGATGGGTCCACTACTGGTCACGAACTTTCAATTAGCACCAACATACGTGATCTCGTAGACAGAGCTCCCTTTGTGGATGCTCACCAACGATTCTTCGTCGGATCACGAAAGGCCATGGTGGCGGCGGTGGATGAGCGCACTGGGGAGATATTGAGGGTGATTCCCAAATGGAAACAGGAGGGTGACGGTGGTGGAGACGATGATGAACTGCCACCCTCGTTGGAGGGACGGGACGTTGTTTGGATAGGCAGGCTGGATCATACTGTCACCGTTCATGATTTGCACAAGGGAACGGTGGACATTGAATTTTCCGTAGCGGAAATACTAAGTGTGGATGAAATGATCCATGGGGTTGGTAGAACCTCCTCATTGGTCAGAGGGGATGGCGACGAAAACAATGAAATTACACAAGAGGATGAAGAGATGGAGCGTCTTTTTACCGATTACATCACAGAGGCTCTGCGACATCCAAGCTTTGGGGATCGAGTATTAAGTTTGCCCGCACCAAATGGACCAGATGACCAAGATATTTACGCAAATGCAAGAGGGGGATCCTCAATAAAACAGGGATCACCGTTTTTGGTATCAACACCCAGTGGCAATGTTGCATTCCGTGATGATTCTGACTCGTCCACAGTGGGTTGGGTTTCGTTTGATTTGCTGGATTCTCCTGTTGTGTACGCCATTGAGGCCTCATCGGGGCAAAAGATTCGTGTGAACATGCTAGATGATTCTATGGTGTCACCATCTGGATCAAACAAAGATGGCTTGCCACAGTTGTTGGAACAGCAGATTGCTTCCCTGGATCGATCATCGTCGATATCAACTGGAATAATAGATGAAGCGTGTAGCAATGATAAGTCTGGAGAGTGTCGTGCGGTGGGATTTAGTGCACAAGGTTCGGTTGTTAGTGCGTTACAAAATGGCCAGATTTATGCCTTACCGCTGGGCGAGCGAATTTCGAGGCCGCGATTGCCTCTTGGACTCCCCCAACCTCACTCTATTGCATCAGAAAAGGTGAATCCGAACGCTCTTGGGTACATGCAGTCAAAATTGAATACAGACCATGCCATGATTGGGTTTCATGAACACCGGCACGATTCAAGTGACGATGTTGACTCTGGAGACAAGCATCATATTCACTTTGATGCCAAAAACAAACAATCGTGCACTCCCACATCTCCACTATACCCTGGATGTCTCATTGGAGCAAGTCTCATGATGGGGAATTTACTAGATGTTGATGGAAATCTTGATATATCATCTGTATTTGCGTCATCAGACTTGGATTACGACTTATACCTGGACATGCTTGAGCAGGGAAATAACCGCAAGAAAAACTCGTACTTTCAACAATTTGTCAAGATAATGTCATCGTGGATTGCTCCTACGGTGGCGCTTATATTTGTTTTGTCTTTTGAAATGGGCCGAAGGGAGCGGCTGAAGGCATCGGGAGATGGAATTGCTAAGGTAGAGTCCAATGAGGCCCTAAATAACATTTCCAACAGCCAAGGTGGTGTCATTCAACTATCAGATGAAATACTAGGCTATGGGGGCCATGGTACAATTGTTTATAAAGGAGTCCTCGACAAACGCCAAGTGGCAGTAAAGAGGATGTTAGCCATGTACCACGCTAGTGCTGACCGAGAAATCGACCTCTTGGTCGAAAGTGATGGCCATCCTAATGTTGTGCGGTATTTCATGAAAGAAATTAGGGGTGACTTTGTTTACTTGGCATTGGAACTATGCGACATGACCCTCAATGATTTGATAGTTTCATTGAGCAAGCTTAGAAACATGCGGAAAGAAAACTTCCAACTCTCAAGCAATGATCAGGATGATTTTGAGTCCGCAACCAAGATTCTATTATTTCAAATTGCATCTGGTGTTAGACACATCCATTCTCTAAGAATTGTTCATCGTGACCTGAAGCCTCAGAACATTTTGTTGGCTGTACGCAGTAAGTTGAAGCCAATAGTAAAGCCAGAGGAAAGTGGAAGTTCTGATTCAGAAACGGAAATAGATGACACTTCTCATAGCTTATCCAGCGATACAAACTCGATCTGCCAGTCTTTCAAAAACCAGGATTATGTGCCCAAATTATCTGATATGGGCCTTGGGAAACAGTTGGCTGGTCAGAGTAGCTTTGGTCTCAGTACGCTTGGGACTGGATCAGTTGGTGGCGGAGCTGCTGGTGATGCCGGTGCGGGCGCTGGTTCAGTGGGATGGCAAGCTCCTGAGGTCATGGCCCAAAGATGGTCGCCCGAGTCATCATCAAACAATGAAGAATCGTTAATGGAGGCTTCTCCCCTGGAATATGGAGCAAGCAATCGTACCAGTAGATCTGTTGACATTTTCTCTCTCGGCTGCATATTTTACTGCACCATTTTGCCTGGATCTCACCCATTCGGAGAATGGTATGAGCGGGAGGCAAATATAATGAAGAACACCCCCAATCGACAAGATCTAGAATTTGTGTCGCCCGATGCTAGTGATTTAATTTTGGCAATGATCAACCGAGATGCAAAATCCCGTCCGACTTCCAACGAGGTATGCGAACATCCCTTCTTCTGGAGTCCAACAAAACGGTTAAAGTTCATCACTGACCTTTCAGATAGATTAGAATTTTATGATACACCCCACGAAAAGGCCGAAAATAGACCTCCTTCTTTGAATATCTTCGTAATCGAAAAGGGCGCAGTCGATATTTTTGGCACATCATGGGAAAAGAAACTCGACGAGAAACTTATGGAAGCATCCTTAAATCGACGCACATATGACCCGAGCTCTGTTCGAGATTGTCTCAGAATGATCCGAAACAAGCACCATCACTACGACGAGTTAGATGCAAAGTTGAGAAGCCGCATTGGATCAAGCACAGATGGTTTGTCAAACTACATAACGAGGACATTTCCGCGCCTGCTGATGCATTGCTATCATTTCTGTGTGTCCAATCTAGCTCAAGAAGATTCACTCGCAGTTGCATATAAATTGCCAATTGCAAGGTATTTGAGTGTCAAGTCAAGAAAAGATGATAGAATGAGAAAGCCAGTGATATCTGATTTGTCAGTATTAGAAGAAACAACAAAATGCGCTCCTCTGGAAACCATTCCAGATGAGGATGCTGAGCAGGAGCAAGAAGAACAAGATGGTGGACTAGACGCCCCCTCTATTCCTCCTGAATTGAAAGAAGAACCAGAGTTGCCAGCTGCCACCCCCCTGGATGAGCTAGGTGAACCTCAATCACCTGAACCAAAACATGAAGAATCTTTGTCCCCGAGGATGGAAGAATTCGAAAACTCTCTATCAAAGGATAACGATGACTTGTCTGGCATAGTCGTATGGAGTGGCAGCAACGCAGCGAGAGAGTTGAACTGCCGTGGCTGGTGCAGATCAGACGATGAATGGACACAAAGACTCGATGCCAAATTACACAAGCGTGACTCCAACTTGGCCAGATGTGTCGATGATCCGAAATTCCGCACCCGTTTATGCAATCATTGGGACGTCAGTCAGGGGGCATTCTGCCCCATGAGAAAGAAGAACAAATGTATATTTGCTCATGGACCTGTAGAATTGCGTGTGAAAGAAGGGAAGCGTGAAAGATGGGGCAAACTTGTAAATAAACATGGCTTATGTGCTAACCCCAAAGCCTCTGGCGGCGAGGACACCTATGGTGCCGCGAGAAGCATCGAGAAAACAAGGAAAGAGCAAGGACAGTGGTCAACTGACTCGAAGCAGAAGAAACAGGGCAAAGGAAAGCCGAAAGGAGGAAAACAAACTCCCAAAAAGAAGAAAGAACAAGCATAATTCTTGATTAGAGACGATGGATTCATAATCATTTAATTAGCCCTACTGTTTTGTTAGATTATTTGTTGATTCGTTTCCCTTTTTTTCCATGTAATTGATCTTGTTGTATCTCATAACTGGTTCGTTAGATTGAAGAGCATTTACTTTTCATGCTCCTTCGTATGCTCTTCTTGCATTGCTGTTCTTGCGTAAAATAATTTGCTCAATCTGTTTGCTGATATGGCCCACCATACCAAAACCGAATAATAGAGAACCACCAACACAGGCGCAGCACTGATAATATTACCAAACACAAGAACAAGTCCTTGCTGTATCAACGATCCACCACTTTTACCAATCCTTGACCCAAGCACTTCAATAGCAGCTTTCCCCTTAATCTTCGACTCATCATCCAAAGGAATATAAGCCATTTGAGTTGTGGGATCGAACAATGCATACTTGGTAGTTTTACTCAGCAACGTTTGTATAGTACCGAATATAACAGCAATCTTCAACGATTGTGGACTGTCTAACCCAATTATAATACTGGAGAAGTACGGAAGTGCAAGGCACGCCATTACCACGGGTGTTGCTAAGGCTCCCATTCGCCAGCCTAATATTCGGATGGCATGCACTCCGAGGAAAATGACGATGCAGGTTGATAGTCCGACAACGGAGGAGAAGTTTCCCATGAATCGCTGGTAGTCGAGAGGGTCTGGATATTGTCTTTTGACAATGGACTTCCACATGATGTCCGTGAAGTTTATAGATAGACCTGGAAAAGAGCATCAAACCATGTATTGTCAGCCTACAGCATCAATACTTCATCACGAATGCACACAGAAAAAAGTAATTCTCACCATATCCCACAACAAGCGCAGCAATCAACCTCAAATATTCCGACGATGCCAAAAAGCGTGCCGACTCACCCAGCGACATCTTCGCCTTCTTTTTCTTGGGTTTCGCCACCACTGCCTTTTGTGAATCCTCTCCAGCAGCAGCACCACCACCACTCAACCTCGCAGTCTCCTCAATATAAGCATTGCTCCACCTATAGAACAAACAAATCATCACCCCGGAAAAAGTAATCATCCACGTAATCCTATGCAAACTCTCACCAAAGTCTTTGGCCCGACTAGCGTACCGTACGACATACTGTCCGGCCAGAATGGGCGCCAATCCGCTCATTTGAGCGAAGAGGGGATAGAATCGTTTCGCTTGTGATACGGATACGACATCGTTGGCGTATTGCCAGAAGAGAATACCGACCGAGACGGAGGAGTATACTTCGGCTATAATGTAGAAGAGTGCAGAGGTCCAGTTGGCGAATAGTTTTGCCAAGATGGTAGAGGCACCCGTTGATGATTCGGAGGCCCCGAGCATGGATTGTACAGTGGATAGAGACGGTTGAATAGAGCCTCTATTGGGGTAGATTATGGCATCGAATAGGAAGAAGAATACGAAGAATGGGATGCATGTGGCGTAGAATAATGTTTTCTTTTCGAGGATGGATGCCATTTTGGAGTATATGCCGATGAATAATGTTGCGGATGGTAAGACTCCATAAATCTGTATAGGAGACGAAAGAAAATGTGTGTGTTAGCCTACATCATTTGAAACTGTTTGTATTCGCCCTGTAACTTTCGTGTTCGCTCTAATGACTTTGGACAAGAGTGTCCCACACGAGTTCCCAAAATTGATAGTTCAATCATGAAAGTTATCGGGTATATATATTTGTAATATCTGAAGTATATCGTTCGGTCAGTAGCTAGGACCCAAGTGGTGTCACAGCAACTCTTTCACACGAAGCACAAGGGGCACAACATACAAAATAACTCACCTTCAAAAACGCAATCGCCTCCGCCCCACACTCAGTAACCACCATCGTATCCTTATTATCCCTCGTCAATGTCAATGCCAAAATGACAAAGAATTTAATACTACCAATCAAGAAGAACTTTTTCATTTCTTCCGAATGAATTGGAAAGAGAAGAAATCTAGTTGATGTTTTTGCTGCTGCTGCTGCTGCTGTTGTTGTTGTTGATGTGGCAGTAGTAGTAGAAGGAATTGAAACAATTCCATCATTGTTATTTTTATCCTTGATGACCGATGATGATGATCCACCTCTGATAGTAGTGGTAGACATCATGGTGGGGTTGTCGTTCTGCTTATTGCGTCCGTTGCGGCGACGTTGAATACCAGTCATGTTATTGCACATTGAGTTGGATTTACTGTTGCCTTTGGCGGCGGAAGCTATGATAGGGGAGAAGAGGGCGAGGATGAATAGTACGACGAGGCGTCGATGATGGGCAGAGCTAGAGGAGGAGCGACTACTGGATATGATGGAAAGACGATTGGCTTTCTCGTTACGTGATGTTCTCATCTAGGGAAATATGGCGAGACTCTTGGTGCGAATGAGGTGCAAATTAATTTCAAGGGTATTTGGCTACAATATCGTATCATTAGCTGTGCGTCTCCTTATTCATTGGACATTCCAGATTCCAGTTATCACGGCCATCCAATACATTTTCCTACGGGATACCGCAGCGATGGCGGTTGATGGATACAATACTGAGATGGATGGTGGTCGGGCCTTGGATCTATGTAACGGTCGGGCGGTCGGTCGGTCGGTGCATGCAAAATTCTGTGGTGGATGGGGCGATGCGGTTGATCGGTTGATGTAGTGATGAAACTGAAGGACCCGACGTAATTCAAAAAGCAGTCACTACGTAATAATCGACGTTGACTCCGTAATCCGTTGTCCTATAGTGTGTGACACATGTGACTATGTTGTGACACCACGTCTGATGTGATGTGTCTCGGCGGAAACTGGCGGGAATCATCACGCGCCAAATCTTCAGATAGAATAGAACCGAACACCGAACCCTAAAACCACAAAACCATAGTAAAACAAAAAACCAACAGCATAATAATCACAGCAAACAACCGCAGAATGAGCGCCCAAGTAGCTCCCCTAACCTCCTCAAACGGCGGCACCAACAACAGCAACGAACATCACACCCCCAGTAAGAAGCATGTCTGCTCCCGATTCCTCAGGAAACGTCCACCAGACTTATATCAGCAATGTCATGCAATCGAATCCTCAAAATGCGTCAGTGACTCGTTACGGCTACTAGAGAAGGAGATTTGGAAATTGCCACAAGAAGCAAGGTCTGGGATTGAGCAAGCGAGTGTGATTTGTCCAGAGATATTTGAGTCAAAGGAACATCGGCTTTTGTTTTTGAGGTGTGAGCAGTTCAATGTTGATGTAAGTACGCGAATGATATGCAGTGCTTTTCGCTAGCTTACTATATGAGTTTTATTGTCTTACGGTCTATCATGCCTCTCACAGCTTGCAGCACTAAGAATGTCAAAGTATTGGAACAGAAGAATTGAACTATTCGGCAACAAAGCATTCACTCCTTTCTCCATCGCAAACATGCGAGAAAAAGACGAAAGAGAACTATCTCTCGGATTCCTCCAACTGCTACCAGATACGGACGGTACAGGACGATGCAACATATTCATCAATCCAAGCTTACTCGAAGGACACACCTACAAAGACGAGAACATGGTCCGCGCCGCTTGGTACACTCTCCACGCCGCACTCGAGAACGAATCAACGCAACAAAAAGGTATTGTGTTTGTAGTATACTTAAGGCATACGTGCGTATGGCACTTTGACAGGTCGCTTGTGAAATTAATCACAAATTCTATTCGGGGGGTGCTTCCTGTTCAAGTTAGTGCCATTCACATGTTTCATGCGCCGTACCTATTCGAGGTACTGTTTGATGTGGTGAGTGTGTTGCTGGGCGAGAGGTTGACGAAACGGATGAAGATGTATTCTGGAGAAGATGAAGTGATTCATGATCAGTTGATGGATTTTGGGATACTGTCCAGTCGACTTCCTGTGGAATTGGGCGGGACTCTTGTGCTTGATCACGATGAATGGATTGCGGAACGAGAGAGCGAGGGGAAGTAATATCTTTTATTGTTGATATGAATTTAGTTGTGTATGATTTCATTTAGTTCCAGGTATCGTAGTATGTAAAACCTGTTAACAATGAGTAATAGGAGAGATAAGCAAAATGCAAATGCCATTCACTTATCAAGATGAACATCCGTTGATCCAAGATCTAAAACTAGCTATTTGTTTAATTGGCTCTTGGCCATAACATCTTATTGCCCTTCTCACTGAATTTTTCAACATGCACATATCAGAGTTTAGAACTAGGACTTTTCTTCTTTTCATACACCTGTATTTTTCTCAGTTCATCAGCTCTCCTAAACGCTGGACGAGACCGACATCGTTTCAAATATGCTGCCAAAACTGGAGCAAGAGGTTTTGGTATTATTGTTGTTCCCTCATTGCTATTGCGACTTTGTTTTTCAGAAGTAGCAAGAAGTTTTGTAGCATCCTCCTTACCCAACCAACCGATTTGTTGAGCCCAAGAGCAACAGTGAGCAAGTAATATATCCACAGCGCTAAAACCAGTACTCAATAAGTATCTCTCTTCGTTGCTTGAACTATCACTCTCATCTCCCGCAATTTCGTCTACCATGGCATCCAATGCTTTGTCAAATTGTCGCTTCGCCTCCTGCACAGCTATTGGGGCTTCACCAAATACTTTTGGTAAATCGTGATGTTTCCTATGTATCCACAATGATTGAGAATCAATCTCTGTCATGACGAATAGTACGAGAGAATCGTATTTTGCTCGTTGGGGCGTGGCTGGTGGAGGCACCAGCATGGACAAGTTGTTGAGTTTTTCCGTGCTGGTTAGTTGTTGTTCACGTGCCAAATCTCCAAGAAAAGTATTGATTGCTGCACTTTCTAGAATGACAAATTGTTTCATCCTCTCATCCTCATCTTCTTTGTCACCACCACCATTATCACTATCGTCACAACACTCCTCCACCACCAAGGCAGGCACCTTACCCAAAGGATGTACACTCTTGGCAACTCTGGACCACGGTTTACACACACGATGATTGTAGGGTAGGCCAATCTCCTCAATCATCCAAATGTTACGATAGGGTCGCATATTTGCATCGCCGTATAAGGTGAGCTTGGGCCATTTTTTGATGGCGCGAGTGGTAGGAGAAAAGGAACGGAGGGCACTGCTGGAGGTTGTGGAGAATGACATGGTCACTTGTCACTCGTGACGGACGCCGATGCCGATGGCAATAAAGTGGTTGCTGTTGCTGGCGCTGCTCTACAATAATAGCGGACGTTGCCTCTGGACTCTGGATCTGGACGTTGCGGGAAATGCGAAAAACTAATGACACATGCATCATGCATGGCATGGTTTGACATGTTGTGGTTCTGGAAAAAATCGTTAATTGTACGCAGCAGCTCAAGCTTCATAAAAAAGAGAGTATCTATGTACAGCTAGCTACCTATGTACCTACACTAATGAGCGATTAATTTTT
>JAZGVS010001085.1:0-10965 GCA_037356235.1 Bacterosira constricta
CATAGTAACCAACAACTAGGATGCACAGTCCAACGAAGGCAGAACTTGCAAGTTGATGGTGAATGAAGATGATGACAGATGACAGTACTCGTCGTAGACGGGTTAGTCGGGGTCGGACAGATTCGATGATTGCATTGTCAAGATGCGGTCTGGAGAAAGATCATGATGCTCAGTTGTATTGCCTATGAACGGGCAGAACTCAATGAAGGTGCACAGTCCACTGGATGTAGACAACAGGAAAATGAACATGATGTGATGGGTTTTGATGCAGTGAGGGCAGACTATAAGTCTGCGGCCTTGGGCCCTGGACATACCGCATTGGGGTAAAGCTTCAAAAATTGCGTAGCGAGTCAAAATCGCATCCCAAGTTGGTGTACGTTCCAATAAAGGCAGAACTCAAACTTGAAGGTGGAGGAACAATGGTGTGGTGAAGCGGAGGAGAGTACGCCGTCAATACAATTCGAAATTCTTGGAAGGTGCACATTCCAATGACGCCGACAGAGACGGCGCCGATGGCAGATCTCGGCAAAAAATGACGATGATGAAACACATTTTCGGATAATCAATCTCTCTCCCCCCGTTCCAACAACGCAAGGGCGTTAAAGGCTCATAACCAGGTGAGGTTCACTACACGTGGAGTCCTTGGATAAGACCAAAATCCGTACTACTGAATGCAAAGAGTAAATCAAAATATTGTGAGACTAGTATTGTTACGGTTTGCTATGTTTTGGGTACTCTTCGTGACTGGGAAACTCATGAGTCACAACCTTAAGACGTATAGAAACTTGTGGAAAGAGGAAGTTACCACATCTATTTGTCTTGATCTCAGCTTTAATTTGAGCATTCAAAATCAGCTAAAATTGAAAATGAAGGGTATGTTTCATAGCAAAACAGGCAATACCTAAAACTTAAACATAGCATAAAATAAATCTTTCAGCACAGGACTTTCCTCTTTAAACAACCACTGCAAGAGATAGCCGTCAAGTACAATAGTAACATCAGATCGTACTACGAATGTTGACGAGGTCTCATGGGGTCTGTTCTCCATTTTTTAGTCCAGTCAAAATTGATTTTAGAACCTTTGAGAATCCTCTTGACACGAGTTGTATTCAAAGATGGCCGAATAGTGGCGACAAAAAAGTTGTGGAGGGGTAGATTCCATTTTTTTCATGAGGTGGTCCTAGAGGACCATTTCATGTTTTCCATGATTTCAGGGTCTCGAGGTATGGATCTCCCAGCATACGGTACAAAATTCTTTTAATTCACGAAGACAGCCACAGCTAGATGCTAGTGCAGGAGATACCTCTTGCTCAAGAAACTTTTGTCATGACCGCCCTATAATCGCTCGAGGACCCGTCTGTTGTCGAGACCCGCCCAGGCCGGAGAAGGGATTCAGCCTTGCCTGCATTGGCCCATTGCTTGACAACGTCATTTTCCTTTAAAAAGAGAGGCCATTCATCAATATTTCCCAGAGGTTGAACAGCAGATTTCGTCATCCAAAGCATGTATTTTCTCGATTTGTTACTGCTGCTATCTGCTCTCTGCTCTTTGAGGTCCTGCAGTAATGGTGCCACCGCCTTACCAACAAAGTGACCACAAATCCAAAGAGGTTTTTTTATTGCTCCGCCGTTGTCTACAACAGATCCCTGCTCGTCGTATAACCTGGCCACTGATCGAGTCAGCTCTGAGTGAGCGCCGTAGGCGCCTACCACTTCTTGGCTGGTACGAATTGATACACTCGTCTTAACAAATTCCATTGCATCTTCCTGGATGTCAGGACCACCCAGATCACGTAGGACGGCGCAAGCCGATTTGACAGTGTGAGAAATCGTGAGAGGAACAGCGCTGAAGATCGGGTTTGTGTGGAAGCCAAACATCTCATCGAGCCAAGCGAGACCGGGGTGAACGTTGCATCCAACGATCTTAAAGTCATCGTTAGAAAATGCCTTCAAACCAAGGTGTCGCGCGAGGACCGCACCTACAATGAGGCCTGATATAGTACACGAGCTTCCAACGGGAAGATAAATCCTGCTAGGATCAGGAGAGTCGCCTGCGTCAATTTGCTCGGCTAGTTCCATCATCCCACTGACCTGTCCCAAAACTCCGGAAGGGCAATTTCCACCAAGCATCATCGGTACAAACGTGTTTTGTTTCCATGCACCTTGGACTGCGGCAAGAATTTTCCAAATGCTTGCGGAACTGAGGTTACCCCAATTATACGTCCATCCTATATTGGGGAAGCTAAGGACGCTCAGCATATTGAGGGTATTGTCAAAGTCGGGAGCGTCACTGTCGGCCCACATTGGATTAATGCATGCGAGTCCATCAAGATTGTTATTTCCTTTTTCTGTATCCCAGCCTAGTTTTTGTGCGTGAACGACTGTAGCTAAGACTTGGTTCGAACCACCTGTCCCGATAGAAACGAGCTGCTCAAAGCTCGACTCCCCCCTTTCACGGCGAGACTCACACACAGCCAACTGGTGCTGCAGCGTTCTAACCTGGTTATAAACGATGACGAGTCGTGAAGAAAATGCAACAAGTGGCGTTGGTCAAGAGGAGGAAATAATGCAATTTGAAGTTCGTGGTCTTTACGTACTGACCTTGTTCCCCCCGTACAGAGGAGATATTAGATCCTCGCGTTTGACCAGAAATTCGAGAGGTTCGGCACCGCCATCATCGGACGACGACGGAAAACGGCAAGTATGAATGGGAGTCTTTACAGCGCCAAGAGATCTCCAAGCGAGTTTGTCCGCTAGTGCAGGAAAGTGACGGAACAGCGGACATTCAGTGTCAGAATGTTCGGTTTTGAGCTGGGTCAACGTTGGCTTGGCGATACCGATTGAGCCAGAAACACGTCTGAGGAGAATGACAACAGCAACAGGGACGGTGGATCCAAAAACAGCGACAGAGGTGGCCGCTAACTTCACCGCTGGAATAATCATCATAGTTACTATTGCCGTGATGGTGCTCATACGCAGATGAATATTTCTTGCCGTTAGATTCAGATAGGGAAGAAGGAATAAATTTGTATTTTCTTGTCGTAGGTGATGGTGATGGAGAGCCGTCGTTGATAAGTACAGACCGTTCCGAAATCGCCAATCTCTTTTTACGAGCAGAGCTCACTACAATATTACGCTCAACAGTCCTTAGATGCGATTGAGGTCGGTATTGTACTCATGCGGTGGGTGACATTCGGACGCCATGGCCATGGTGCATGGTCTGCACATCTCACATCTTGCTCGGTTCTCGGTTCTCGTCGGTTGCGGGTTTTCTTGACGATCTACATCTTTCCCGCCATCCGCCATCATCCCATCACTCACGCGGCCCGTCCTCCGTCCCGCCAAACCCCCGCAGCGCGCCTTCTGCCGCACCCGCAACCCGCAAATAAACCACCAGCCAGAGCAACGCAAACAAACAACATGACAAAACATTCACATACCAATACCAGCTCCCAGCTTATAGCAGCGCTCGTGCCTCTCTCCTTCGTAGAGAAGTATCTTCCATTTACCTGTGAGTCTTGTCTCTCCTCGCTCCTCGCTCCTCGTCCTCAATGAAATAGAATCGGTCTGATAGATCTCGGATTAAGTCATCAAGCCAAGTACAACTTTCATTGCAAATCTAAGATGACACTACAGGCGTCATCAATGCACCGCTGCAAGCATCCTACCCCCTATTTGATCCTCACTAACATCTCGAAACGTCAAAATATAAAGAAACTACTTCAACTCGCCGCTGCCTATGGATGTTCTACCATATTTGTCGTGGGGCAAAGGAAATTTGAATTTGATCCCGATGCAGAGGGGTCAGAAATTCCTGCAACGATTCAGAATGGTTTGAGAATGGGAAATATGAAGATTGTCAGATTCGATAAATTGGAGAAATGTGTGGAGCATATTAAGAGTATTCCATGCTGTGACTTTGATGATAGTATGGCGACTGAGACGGGGGGCTGTTCCATAGAAAAGGTCGACGCAAACAATACCCAAGCGAAAAAAACAACCATACCAATACTTGGAGTTGAAATTGACAACTCATCTGTCAATCTGGAAGGAGAGCCATTTACATCGTCGGTTGCCTTTATGATGGGCAATGAAGGATCAGGCATGACAGAAAAACAAATGTCCGTATGTGATGGGTTCATTCGTATATCCCAATATGGAGGGGGGACAGCTAGTTTGAATGTGAGTGTGGCTGCTGGTTTGGTGTTGCATAGATTTTTTCATTGGAGTAGAGGTGATGTAGTACAGCGATATTGTGATGGTAAAGAAACTCATGTTATGGGCTGATATATGAATGGTAAATGCATACAAGCATTATTTGATGACAAATAAATCCTAAATCAGCACTATTATGATACATAATATTTACGCACATCAATAATTACTTTTATGCTTAGCTGGCATCAAATCAAGTTTAGCAATTCGGAACAATTCATCTAACGTACCCTCAGTAGACCATATCGAAAGATATTTTGCACCCCACGATATGTTATTATTATGGTTCTTTAGTTTCTCCTGCTTTTTATCCATCTTTGTCGCTACATCATGCATGTTGTCGTTTCCATTCCCATTGTCCAAATTTGAAGAAATGTTTCCATAGCTGTTTTTACTAGTCCACTTCAAATAATGTTTCTCCTCCTCCATTTTTACAGTGTGTTCTTCCAGCCACCCGTTGGTCACATATTCATGATCTTCTGGCGCATAGATTAATGCCATGTGCGGCTGAAATTTCACCTCTTCTTTCAATGGTTTTCCGTCATGGTTTTGTGGTTGATTTGATTTGAGCTCTTTCTCACTGCCACCACCATGACGCTCATCTGGTGGGAATATTTTCTTCACTGATTCTTGCAATAAATTCAGCTCTGGCGTATTTTCCAAAATCAGCATTGATATGGCACACCCAAATCCTCTTCCATCGTCAGCGGTCCGGGGATATGGAAAATAATAATGAGATGATGGAATCATTTTGATTTGGGGTGTATTGCTGGTCGGTATCTCGTTTTGTTCATGTAACTTGCAGTATTCTACAAGACATTTTCGTAGAAGATCTTCTCCCTGTCGTTGCTGCTGTGTCTTCGCATCCTTTTCACTGCAATCGCCACTTCTAGTGCCATACAAATCGGATCCCACTGAGCCATCGCCACTAGGTAAAGAAGTATTATAAAGCAAAGTGCAATGTGGCGAGTAAGGTGCTGGACTTCTACAAGACATCCCAGCCTCGCGGCCACCACACTTTTGCATTAGGTAATCCATCTCATCCAGCAGCAGGGAGGTTTGTGATGGATCTGGCTCGATCCATACGGATACACCAGAGAAACGATGTGAAAATTTGGCAGTTGTCGGTCGTGACGGTGGTGCCATTCTTTCCTATCGTAAGACAAGCGCAACGTGTGGGTGTGGAGTTGAAACCGATGAAGGTCCAATGAAATAATGAAGAAGTTGGAAGAAGGAGGAAAAAGATGAACCAGTTCTTTTATTTTGCGACTTTCTTTTGTGATTTGTGTTTTGTGTGACGCTGGACCTGTATGTACTATACGATGTACGATAGCTAGCTAGAGGCGGTATGTATCTCTAGCTATGTCTAAGCTAGAGGTGGTATTGCACCATATGTAAAAAATGAATGCAATAGCGAGCTAGATAGTAGATAGTATGGTAGGTATGTAATTTGTTTTGGCTTATCGTCGGAGATCGTCGGTC
Source organism: Bacterosira constricta (assembly GCA_037356235.1). Lineage (NCBI taxonomy): Eukaryota > Bacillariophyta > Thalassiosirophyceae > Thalassiosirales > Thalassiosiraceae > Bacterosira > Bacterosira constricta. The sequence goes on from JAZGVS010001085.1 coordinate 5,697, forward strand.
AGTTGTCGTGGCAAAGATGAGTCCACAACTAACGAATAATGTGGCATGTCAAAAATTGTCCAAAAGTCAAGCAGAAGCTACACGCAAGGATGTCACCCCCATGTAGATAGTTGCAGGAAAGAGGTTGCCAATAATTGCCAAACTAACAAATCTAATATCAATTTCAAGGTGTAGATATGCTTGTATTGTACAATGCCATGAAAGTTTGCTGCCAGTTAGCATCGCAAATTTGACTGAGGCGTTAGCATTATGTAACGAAGCAACAGTTCCTTATGTTAGATTTCGTGCTAGCTTGTGCTGGGATCTGTGCAATTAAGCTCTGAGTAGTGCCGTACCTTCCTAATGTTACATATGATGTACAAAACCTTTCAGGGGGAAGTGAACTCACTTTCTGTATTATCTACTGTAGGGTTCAATTGTCAATCAAGTAGATAAGTTATGACAGAGAATTTACTCAAAGTAAGAATGAGGCATTATGTCGAGGAAAAGATGATACTATTTACAATTAATTACAGAATTGTAGGCTTCAGGCACTGTTACCTCCCACCATCCTACTGAATGATTAGAGAGTGCATTGTTCAGAAGGAGCATCATTTACATCTCTCCAACAACAGGGAGGACACCTCCGAGCTGCTCGTGGACCATAAGTCCGAGGATACCCATCATGGCGGCACGTCCATTGTTCAACTCAATGGCGCGCTTGGAAAGCTTGGTCTCTTCGTCGAAGGTATCCCATCCGAAGTCAATGGCTCCGTTACGGAAGTCACCAACGAATTCACCAGCCTCGGCACCGTTGGCAGAGTCCTTCATGACACCAAGCTCAAGGGCTCCGACGAAAGCAAGGATCTGTCCAAGACCTTCACCAGGGATGGCGTCAGGTCCGTTGATGGCGGCCCAGCCATTGGGGAAGGAGTCGAAGGAATCTCCAGCGGAGTCAATGTCTCCAGAAAGGTGGATTCCGTTACGGGTGACGATCTGGCCAAGGAAGGCAAGCTGGGAGATACGGCCGTGCTTGATCTCCACGAAACGAAGACGATCGAAACGGTCCTGGTCAGCATCATCGAGCATACCAAGGGGGTCGAAGAAGCCAAGAGGGGCCTGGGCACCAAGCTCAGACTCGAAAGCATTGAGGGAGGTGACAACCTTGCCGGTCTGGGCAGGGGCGAAAGCGGCGGCAGAGCCGATGATGGCAGCGATGATAACAGATTTCATTTTGCTGTAATTAATGATAGGAAAGGTACAGTTAGTATCACGATTTTCGAGGCCAAATTTCAAGTAATCAGCGCCAAAGTTTCATTGTGTCGATCGGTAACAAAGATCACCAAATTGAACCAAAGATTGCGGATACATAAACCGTTCAATTTTCTTACATAGGGTGGATGTTGTTGAAATTATATTCGACGGAAGAGTGAGATCTCTGCAGTAAAACTTTTTTCACATTGCCTTTAGCTGGATTTCAGTGACGAGACGGCGTCAACTTCTTTTTTCATGTCCTACCTGTCTTCAATCCAAATAAGATGCATAGGAATCAGTATTAATTAAAACCAAAAGATTTGCTAGATCTTGGATCATCTTTCTTCAAGTCGGACACGTCGCCCCCACGGGCCCAGCACGAGCCCTGCATAAAAACAGCCGCTGGGCACTGGCCTGGGCACTCAGAACATCGCCAATTCTCAGTCTCAATCGCTGGCTAGAGATCTGGACAGGATCTGGATGATACCTACATTGAGAAACAGAGGAGACCTCATTCTTCTGTGCCCATTTTTTTCTATTGGGACCACTTTTCGTACTCAAGGGAGTGCTGCCATGTCAGTGTTATGTAGCTGTATGCTGGGTATCATGCGTCGTACTACCATGCCATAACATGTTCTCATGATAGTGATAGTAGAGCCTATTCAAGCTAATAGTAACATATCATGGGGTGGATCAAGTCTCCTCAGGCTCAGGTCTCTTCTAGAGAGAGAGGGCAGGGCCTGTGGGGGTGGTGGAGTAGACAGTGACAGAACTCTAGTGTGTTCTGTTGTTGCTGGTGTTGTTGCTGGTGCTTATTGTTGTAAAAGAGTAACAAGACAATCATGCGTAGAGGACCCCTTGTTGTTGCAAATACGACAAAGGAGGTCGGCAAGAGGTGTGGTGCCATACGGTTTTGTATTTGTGTCTGTTGTAATACTCTACTAACCAATAAAAGTAGACAGACAGAAGAGAAGAATCTGATTATTATTTATTACGCGCCACGTGCTGGATGTGGCTCTGGTTGTATTCTTTTGTTTGTTTTGTTTTGTTGCAATTTTTCATGGGGATGCACTTACAAGTGGTGATCGTGTGATAAAAACTCTGAATCTTCAAGTACAATCCTGAAAAATTCATGCTTTTGTCCATCAAATGCCGCAATTGAACCACAAATAATTGTGCGAGGAGTGTGACCGCCCATCGATTTGTCTGTTGGTAGGGTTCTCAATCATAATAAAGTAATACATAGACACGTTTCTTCAAATCAAGAATGCACCGTGCAGATAACATGATTAATTCATGTTGATTGACAATATGTATCAGTAACAAGCACTGGAAAATGGTCAATATCAACACTGCTGCCTTTTGCTTTTTGGCTGTCAAATCAAATCACTAACTCCATCATACAAATAAATACCAATGGCATCTTGATGCGATGGATTGGAGCCTGACAATGTCAGCAACAAAAAAATTCACCAATTCCCACGCTGATCACCAAGATGTCAAAACATTTAGGTTAGAACATTCATAGTTTTTATGGCGGGTAGCTTGTGTGCTGGGCGGGTGGCATTGGCAAGCATTGGACACCAGTGTCTCAAATAAAAAAAATACAAGAGCCTTGCCTCCCCCACAGCAACAACAACATATATCATTCCAGTTCACATCTTCTGGTTATGGGGATGAGACAAAGGAAAAGAAGAGGTTTGTGATGTGGTCTTCATCTTGGAATATGATTAGAATTTGTTCCTTATATGCTTTCACTTAATCATCACAATGATACACCACTATTATGCCCTCCATCACAGACTGATGGAAGTCCTTGTGGGATTCATCATCCCTCTCATTTGAAAATGCATGTAGATATGGAACAGTTGGAGGTGGTAGAGTTGGGAAAGCAAGATTCATATTCATTGTTCTGTCATTGCTGGGTTTGGAATTGGGCAGGTGGCATCTTTGAAGAGACGCGCTGTTGTAGGGGTGACATTGAGAAACTTGTATTGATTTTGTAAAATAACCAAAATTGTATACCTAGGCTGAAAAGCTTTCGTTATTTTCTAAGACGATAAGCTGCGCGATAAGCAGAAAAATCTCGGGAGATAGGCCTTCACTGTAACGACAATATAAATTTAGTGCTACCCCGCTTTGCTGCCGTGTCTATCTTCCTATGACGTGGCGTGTTGAGGTTGAGAATCAGGTCAAGAGTCAAGAGTCCGAGTCCAGTGCGAGAGCTTGAAGTTGTTTTTTATCTACTAATTCCCACGGTAAAATATCTTCGGTGACATCGAGCTAGCTAATAAATTAAGCGAGACTTCGTCTAAGCAAACTCTCGCCTTTGCCCTTTCTTTTCTTTTGCCGCCGCCGCCAATACAATGCCTTGCCTTGCTCAATGCTATGCTGCGACTATTTCAGATTATCATTATTTGATTTTCCAACGCTGATCCATTTAGATTACCTTTTCGTCAACCTCGCTCAACGACATTCCACATCCCGAAACATTCCATTCCATACTTTGAATTCATCATCTTGAACATATAATTTGAATCAGATCAACAATGGCGAAAATTTCTGTAGCAGCATTAGTATTTCTTCTAGCAAACAATGGAGCAGCATTTGCGCCCCCAACTTCTAGACCATGCAAAACAATAGCACCGCTGACAGAAGTGCAACTGTCCTCTCGCGTTGCATCAGCGGAGAGCGATGTGTCTACTTCCAGCCGCAAGACAACCTCGCAAGAATCATCACTGCCGAGATCGCAACAGGCACGCCCAACCAGCGTGGCAGCAACACCAGCCCAGCCAGCCACAACAGCCGTGCGAAAAAAGATCTTGAAAGAGCCAGCATTATGGGAATACAACTTCGGCCTGCAAGATCCAGAACTCACCCTCCCCCATGGAATATCACCCCGTGTCACAGCCCCCGAAAAATATGAATTGACTGAAGAACAAATTCAAACTCTCGAGAGAGACGGCGTCGTTCACATCAAGAACGTCTTCGATTCGGATTGGGTCGAATATCTTCGCTCCGCCACTGGTCACCAAGTTTCCAACCCACACTTCTGGGCCTTCGCCGGCACAGCCTCCAGGCTATACGATTACATCCAACGTAACATATGGCAAACGAACAAGGCCTTCGCTGACTTTTATTACCACTCCGCCATGGGACACGTCCTCGCCCAATGTGGCCGCACGGACGAGATCCGAGTCTCCACTGACCTTCTCATGGTCAACCCCAACAAGGGTTTCAAATGGCATCAGGATAATCAGAATGGTCCCATTACTTGGGACGAGGGGATCCGATTTTGGATCACCATGGATGAAACTCCGGAGGCGTATGGAGCTCCCGTTTACCTCAAGGGTTCTCATCGCAATAATGTGGTGGATGAGGGGGCTGTGTTTGTTGATATTGAAGAACAAGGGCTCGAGGATTATAAGGAGGAACTGCTTGAGTTCCGAACAATGCCTGGGGATATGCTTGTGTGGCATCCACGAACGATTCACAAGGTTGATGGACCAAGTGATGGTATTTGGACTTCTTATCGTCGTGTTCTAGGAGGGACTGTGGCCAAGGGGAAGAGTGTCTACCATGACAAGCGGGGCACCGGAGGGGTCCTTTCCGATTTGGGCAGGCATGGACTTGAGGATGGGAATAAGTTGTCAAGTTCGTTCTTCCCAGTTGTGTACCCAAGATTCGACAATAGCGAGGCAACTGATCGTGACAATGGTAGTGTAGGACGGGATCCAAGGGATATCGCATCGAAGATTGGAGGCTTGGCTGGCAAGGCATCTGGAGATAAATTCGCTTCCTTCTTCAAGGTCTTGGGAAGCCAAGCAAAGGAAGACTAAATGTGTGAGCACCAGCTGATACAATTAGGGATTATGGATAAGTGTGTATTAAATTAATTCTACTTGAACAAAACTTGAACCTTGCTGTCTGAATCTAGACGTTTATGTCGATACCTTCTATCATTGAAACCAGGTATCTTTGGCTTCAATATTAGGGTTCATTTATCAGATTGGAAAAGCAATTGCCACCTATGGTA
>JAZGVS010001086.1:0-10842 GCA_037356235.1 Bacterosira constricta
AGATAAAAATGCTGTGGATCATCAAGAACCAACGAGTCAACTTGAAGGTGCTGACCTAGTCTTATTTGAGAGTCAGTTAGCTGCAAATGGAACTATTGAAAATGTCACGGCCATGGTGCGGAGATTCCGTGCTGGACATGATATGAAAGGCCTTGCAGCTCAGCTTCTGTCCGATGGATCAGTGCCTGCTTCCTCGATGGACGAGTTCAAGCGCATTGCAAAGATTTTGAATAAAGAAGAAGAAGATCTATTGCAATCACTGCGTAACCTCAAGTCTACATATGTCGTCAATGGCGAGTACAACCATCTAGCAAAGGTGCTTGGAGATAAAAATGCTTTGGACCATCAATAACCAACGAGTCAACTTGAAGTAACTTGAAGGTGCTGACCTAGTCTTATTTGAGAGTCANGTCAGTTAGCTGCAAATGGAACTATTGAAAATGTCATGGCCATGCTGAGGAGATTCCGTACTAATCATGATATGCAAGTGCAAGGTCTTGCAACTCAGCTTCTGCCCGATGGATCAGTGCCTGCTTCCTTGATGGACAAGTTCAGAAGCATGGCGAAGATTTCGAATAAAACAGATGAAGATCTACTGCAATCACTGCGCGTAACATCCATGATGGTCGCAATAGAGCAGTGGAAACGGGCAAACTTGCGCACGAGAAGAAGGACAAATTTGGAAGGAGCATAAATGCATTGAAAGCAGGCAACGAATCAGCAAAGAGAAAGAGAGCGAAATAAGTGGAAGCAGGAACAGCCAAGACTGAGTATAGACTTACTTGAGTGTGTGCAATACAAAACAAAGAGATGGGGATACTCTAGGCAACAGATCAGATATGCGGGATGTAATACAGGTAAAAAGATGACACCAACCATAGAAATCAAAGCTTCTGAAAACCCAAGAAAATGACTGAAAATGATAATTGGAAGTTTATACGAGACGCAAATGACAATCTCATCAAAAAAGGAGAAGGAGACGAGTAAGAGTAAAGTAACTCACAATATAAATGCAACATGCATCATCAGCTATTTTCACAATATCCTTATGAAAGGGTAGATCGGCATCTGTCATTGTTTCATCCATCGATCCTTGAGGGCATTTGCTAGCACAATGAATGCCACGAGACCTGACTGAGAAATGCTTTCAGTATATACCGGAGTCCCTGATGAGGAATCGGTAATCGGCACACGATGCTTATAACGACCCGTCACCGACAATACTTTGCGCAAATATCCAACAGAGAATCATCTTTGGTATAAAATTTCACCATTGGATTCCTCGCAGCGAGGTAGGATACTGTGGCTGCTCCTGGTGCAGGAGGCTTTGTATTTATTTTGATATGCTGCAATGCCTATCACCCTCTACTTTATCTCGTGTAAGACTCTTTCAAATCTGTTATTCACGCAATAAGTTTAGTTCTACCTAGCGTTGTCAAAGGTTGTCAACGGAAAATTAAAGGTTAGAGAGGCAGATCAGCAGAGGTGTACAAGACAGTTGGCGTGCCTCAAAATAATAATCAAATTTGAAATTCAAAATAAATTAAGTCCATATCATAATAACAATTAACACTAACTAAATGTGTAAGAGTACATCCATTATTATTTTAAAAACGCGAGCTCCGGGCGCGAGCTCTCACGAAAGATCTCCAAAGCCCAAAGCCTCAACGTCATAAAAAACCAAAATAAAAACATACAACAACAGTCAAAAGCAATGGCCATGGCAACAATGAACGTATCCGCACCAACTTCGCTTCTCCCCGCGGCAAAAGCCTCCGGGCGATGCCCCCCTTCCCTCATCCGAGACGAGCAAATCATCGAGGGGGGTGTGTTCGAGATGGCTATGCTCCGCGCCTTGGACGGGACGTCGAAAGGTAAGCTGCCTTTGTTTTACGTTGGAATTAGTACTAATTACCGGGATTGATCAGGCAGGTGGAAGTGAGACTCTTTTCGAACTGTGGCGCCATTGGGATGCCTTTTCCCCGCCGGCGACGTGAGCCGTTCCTGTTTTCCCTCGCGTCCCGCCGTGCTGAGTTTTGGTGCAAGAAGCGTTGGCAGTCAGAATTTTGGCTCCGTGACGAATGATGATTTAATATCTTTTGGATGAGAGCGTTTTATTTTTAGCGTGGGTTTGCCTTTTGGTGCTGATTTGTAATTAAATTTCACCAGATGCCAATTTCTTATCACACCTCCCTTTCCATCTCATTTTGTTATTCAGGTTTGATTCTTAGCTCGCAGCCTAACGCTGCTGAAAACTATACAAGCGCTATGAAGGTAAGTTGGTGAATTTGTCACAGCGAATATCACAAGATATTATTTTGGTTCAAAGGTGTCTTTTTCAGAGTCACCGGGAGTTGGGGGGTGGGGGTTGCATTTANGGGGGTGGGGGGGTGGGGGTTGCATTTATGGGGGGACTCAAGGTGGATATTGAAAGAGCATCATTGAGTGGCATCTGAAAGCCTTCACTCACGTCGTATAACAAGAGGTTCAAGATTCAAGAGCCACAAGAACAAGTCCTCCCCTAATTATTTTGGGGGGTCATTTTCCTACGTTGCCATCATGGGTTCAAGAGCCGACTCCCTCGCGAAGGGGCGATGCTTTCTCAGATTAGCCGGAATATTCCATTCGTCCAAGTGCTACACTGGAAGATAGAAGGCTCCAGAATCCCTTGCGAAGGGGGGGATTGTTTTCTCGAGCAAACCCCACAGTGAAATGTCATGTTCTGCTGTAGAAACGCTGGATCATTTTATTCGTCAAAATGCTACTCTTGAAGCCGAGACACAGCGATTCGGCTACTTTCGTGCCATTAAGTTCCTCACTAATTCTGGCCTCTGGTGTCCCTTGAGAGGTGATTTTGTGTGCCCGAGCGCATTAACTGACTAATGGCTGAACTATGGCCCCTTTGATGGATGACGGGCGAGCGCGTTCTTTGATTAGATAAAATTTGCATCAAATGTGTCTACCATTTAATATGGCTAGTGGTTTGTCCACGCCGAACAACTACGTGGATGGGAACATTAATATGGGTGACAGTAGGCATGAGTTAGTTCTGCTATAGCAAAAACAAAAACTATTCACAACGCTAGGTAGCTAGATCATGTACTCCTGAAGTTAGATGCTAGACCTTATTCAGAGAGCACATCATCCTGCAGTATTATCTGAGCCATCAGCCATCATCATACCAACGTACATTGATTCAGTCAGCTACACTTAGCCATAAAAGTACGACCTTGATCTCTTGACCATGACATACATACTGAGATCTTCCCCAAGAGAGCGGTCACAAAGCATGAGCCCAACTTTGTCGAACCAAATAGACTGCAGCATGATTGTGGCCTCCAGCTTATAAATCGCCTCCTTGGCATGGACAACTTCTTGATGCCCGAACTTTGCGGTTTTGAAATCTCGATGTTATTGCTGAAAGAAGTACGCATTAGTCTATCATGACATTCCGTTGGATCTTTGAAGTTCAGATGCATGCTTATTAAATATTATGCCCTACTGAGATATCATTTAGTCTATTATGACGGCACGTTGGATCACCGAAGTTGAAATGCATGCTTAATAATAGTATGAGCAATTCTTGGCAGTTCCTGTGATTTCATATATTGAATAAAGTTGGATCTGTGGAAAATATTTCGTGGGAATGCTGTCTCAACTCTTTTGTTCCTTGGAAAACATTACATGCCATCTCAACCCTGCTTCGTTGTTAATTTTACCTTTCATGGCAGATGGCGTCTGGTTCTTCTAGCCCACGTATCCTAGAGCAACGTCGTTGCCTTCTTCTTGCTGCAGTTGGATCAACCGCAGAAAATATGCCGCGTAACCTAACCTTGAAGAATCTTCTGACTGCTGGCCTTTTAAAGACACTAAAGGGGTGGCTAGATGAGATTTTGGCTGGCCAAGTAGGAGGACTCGATCTTCTGCTTCATCTTTTGAGTAACATAGCACCACTCCCTGTAACCAAAGAAATGGTGACGACTTCGCGACTCGGAAAGACTGTTTCTTCAGTAGAAAAGCACAATCTTTGTGTTGGAGGTGCGAACGAAGCTGCAATCAAGAGCAGGATCCAGCATGTGAAAGAGTGCTGGAGTGCATCTGTCAAAGCCTTTAAAAATGTGAGTATAACTCCTGCCCTCACTCTGAAATATTATCATCTCCTGACTGTTCAATTCACAACTCTAATAATTCTTTTGTTTTGTTATTAACATAGGGTGTAAATGTACCAATACCAAGTAAGCGTCCTCTTGATCAAGGCGCCCCTGCAAAAGCAAAGAAAAAAGTGAAGCATGAAGGTTCTTCCTTGTCCAATTTATTAAGAAAAGTTGAAAATACAAATAATGTTGCGTCCTCCTCCACAATGTCTGCAGCAGAAAGTGCTCGTCTGAAGGTACTAGAGCGTGACACAAAGCTTAAGGAACGGCTTGCCGCCGCAAATGCCAAGTCTGGAGAGTTGAATGATGACGTAGGTGAGTAGTAGGTCGTTGCCATTGGTTTCGAGGTTTGTTATTGGGAAGTTGCAGTGTTTTAGAAATATCCTAATACTTTGATCCCTTTGTGATTTTCTCTCATAGAAGCGCATTCAAAGAAAGATGATAGACGCATCCACTGGGCGGACAGCAGTGGTCAGGAGTTGGAAGTATTTAAGGATGGAAAAACTGATGTTCCCAAGAAAACAGAGCCTGAGAAAACTCGACAATCGCGGTGGTCTGAACGAAAGAAGAAGGATATTCAGCACGAAAAGGAGTTGTTACTACAGTCTAGGTAGGTCTTTCTCTTCTTCTTGTTTCTCTCCTTTAGATTTCTAGATGCTGACGTGTCTGTTATCATGAATACTGCAGAAAAGTAAGCTCGGTAGACAGCGACAAAGACGACATGTTGAACGCAATGGCAATGATGGTGAGTTTCATCTTCGTTCAGTTGATAATCTTTCTTGTATTATGTACAATGGCCTATTTAACAATATGCTTTCTATTAAATCTTCCTTTTAGGCAATGTGGAAGCTGCCCCAACCTCTTCCACCAGACACAGAAAACCCCCCAGTCCAGGTCACATCGAATGAAATCACAGCACAAATAAATCGCATGGGTACAACTCCCGCTGTCAGATATCCAACAGAGAATGAAGTACCAATTAGCCCTACACTTCTTAGTGAAGTTGAAAAGGCGTTAGAACTGAGTTCACGTATTAATTCAACCTCAAATGCGATTCCTTTTTTCACCCCTCAAGCTGCTGCGCTACCTACTCTTCCTAATATTGCACCAGCATATCCTCCACAAGCTCAGCCTACTGTTGTTAACTCGTTCTCGGAGGCTACATTGGAGACAGTCTTAATGATGGGTTTGCCACTGTTTTTAGTTGGTGCTAATTTGCAGGCCCTTCAAACTCTTGCTGCAAACCCCGGACTTCTCGCTTCGTTCAAAGATGTGAATGGCGTTTATAATCAGTCAGGCCTCATCAATCTCGTGCAAACTCTGACTCAAAATGCTGCGCCTCAAGCCAGCCAACCGAATCAAATGCCTGGATATAATCCAGTCAATATGGCTCAAACCAATCAAAACTATTATCAACCAGGCACAACATCATTCGCCCCACCACAACCAAATCCACAGCCAGGTTCTCGTGGCTACCGAGGTGACCAAAACGTTGGCGATGCCAACCTCCACCTCAGTGGTTATGGCCCAATGACCAGCAATGAGCAAATCATCGCAATGTTTGCCCCGTATGTTCATGTTACCGAGGTGGTGAACAAGAGTGGGTTCTCATTTGTCAACACGAGTGATTCTGAAGGAGCAAAAAGGGCAAGAGAAGCGCTGAATGGGTCTCTATTGGGAGGTATGCCTTGTCGAATCAACTCTGCCACAAGGAAGACTAGGAACCCAACCTTTGGAGGAGAGAATTCGGCTGCTCCTACTGATATGCTTCCTAGGAACAGCCTAGGGCAAGTTGAGTTTACACAGGTCAAGGATGACAGAGGAAATCCAGCGACGAAGAACTTGTTTGTTGCAGGTTATGGACCGGTGAGTTACCTACTCACACCTTTTTATCTCGTTTAATTTATACCTTCTGACTTTACCTTGTGATTATTTTTTTGTCTAGGGCACAACTGAGCAGCAGGTTAAGGACTCTTTTGGGCAACATTGTACTGTGGTCAGTGTCGTAATGAAAGGCACCTTCTCCTTTGTCAATACATCTGACAGAGATCAAGCAGTTATAGCCCGCTCGTCCCTTGGAGGACAACAGCTCAATGGTGGCGCGTTGAGAATTAATTTTGCGAAAGAAACAGGGCGGCTTGGCACGAGCTTTGACTCGACATATGGCCCTGCAACCGGTTCATCTTATGGGAGATACTGATAAACTTAGTGAGATGCGAATTTCGTCTCGTGTTTGGAGGTTGATGCATTCATGGACCTCATTTTCTCGTATGGGAGTTTGCGTCGGGCGCTGCGCTTAAACAAGGATTAAAAAATGGGAGTCAATAATTGATAGGAAATTTTGTATAGGATGGACAACAATTTCAATGGCAGTGGTTAACTAGATAGTGGGAACAATTTCTTTTCTATCAAATATATTGCAACTCTACCTATTCGAGATTTTATGTATGATACCATTGAGAGAGATTTTATTAAGCTCGCGAAAGGAAGGAATAGTTGAAGCGTATTTTTTTAGGTCCATCGAAATAGTATGTGCCAGTAAAAATCAGTAGGGTTCATTGAACGATGGTCTTTCAAAGATTTAATGTTCCTTCATTTTTGGCAAGACTCAGCCCGGACGAGAGTGACGAATCGTGGACGAATGCCCGTTTTTTTAGTACATAGGTAGGAATAGACATACTGCGAACTGCGATGTCGCTAAAAAACGTTTTCACGCTCCAAAAAATAACGTGGATTTACATGACCGAAGGTCAGTTATTATTCTTAGAATGATAAGATGATCCTCCGCTCAATTGCCATCCTCTATACCACCATCGTCTCCGCCATACCAGTGTTGGGAAATGGCGGAGACGATTATGCTGGCTTCGGGTCTGAGCTTCAAAGATCTTTGAGCTCGCCGGAGGGTTCGTCGGAGGTGTCTCATAGCCTCGATGATAATTCGGGAGCTAATGGATTCAATCCTACGGGGTCAATGCTCCGAAACGCCAGTCCATCGCCGGGCGTTGAGAGGAAGGATTCGTATCGCAACGAATCAATACCATTGGTGAGGCAGCGTCTTCAACTACGTCGAGTTGGCCTGTAATGCGATTTCTCTCAATCATTGCTCTCACCATACACTGTTTTTAACCGTTTCATTCGCAGGCGGAAGCGATGTCGACGGATCAAGACGGTAGAATGTTAGCAAGATGCAACGAAGAGGAGGAATACTTTAGAATTGATCTGACAACAGATAACTATGGGTTTGAGACTTCGTGGAGATTGGAAGTTGTCGAAGGCGACAAGAAGACCCAAATTGAATCGGGCCCTCCAGAAGGTACCAATTATGCTGCGAATAATCGCTACATTGGAGTTTACTGCCTCTCTCCCGGCGATTATCAATTTAGCATATTTGATCTGTTCAAAGATGGCATCTGCTGTGACTTTGGAAAGGGTAAATATGCTGGCTTTGTCGATGGTTCCGAACAATTTTCATCACCCAATGGCAAATCAAATTGGGCACAGCAAAGTCATCGCTTTGCTATTTCCGCCCCAAATTCTCCTCCACAAACACAAAATCCTCTACGAGAGCCAACACGAGAGCCGACACGAGAGCCAACACGAGAGCCAACACGAGAGCCAACAAAAGAGCCAACGCGAGAGCCAACACGAGAGCCAACACAAGAGCCAACACAAGAGCCAACAAATACACCAACACTTCCAGTTCAGCCAAGGCCTGTATCATGCAACTTATCCGAACGCAACGTCAAGATAGAAATCGTCACAGATCAATATGGCGAGGAAACCTCGTGGATTGTTCGCGATTCTCGCACTGGAATATCTGTTGCTAGAAGCTCTAAGACGTATGGTTCAAACGAAAAGGAGGTAACCGAAGTATGTCTCGAGGATGATAGATTATATGAATTTATCATAAGTGATGAATATGGCGATGGAATGGTGAGTGACCTTTTAATTGGAGAAAGAGTGAAGATTGAGGTTTGCTCATTCACGCAAACATACCATCTAACACACACCACACACACACTCCTCGGGCAACATTGACCGCCCAGTGTTGTAGTAATGGTAATGGTTTTTTCAAGGTGTATCTCGAAGAAGATGGGTTGTGGAATGAAATAATAAGTGGTGGTAATTTCAAGATAGAAGTAACCCGTGATATCAATCTCAAGGAACAGAACATGTCAGCTCGAGATAACGAATGGTTAGAGAGCCACAATTCTAGGAGAAAAAAATTCCACCAAAGTTTCAACAAGACGTATGCTCCTCTCAAGTGGAGCAATGGACTCAAAGAGGAATCCAAATTATGGGCCGAAAATTTGCTTTCAAGTTGTGGAAAGAATGGTTTGTACCATGATAATACTACCAGTCATGGAGAAAATCTAGCAGGAAATTCTGGGTCGGGTCCTTGGGTGAGTCATTCATACGTTCTGATGCATCTTGTTTGTCATATTGGTGGATTGTGGATTTTTCTCATTGGTTCTTCTGCAACAGGGAAATGTGCGGTCGACAGATGCCATTCTTACTCGTTTTGTTGAGAATGAGGAGGATAAAGAGTACCCAGCAAATGGCCACCTCACTCAGGTGCGTCTAGAAGCTCATTAGAAGAACAGAGCAGCATATTTTCTATCTTTATTGCCATGCCTCACATTCTTCACCACGTCTATGTTCACCCAGGTATTGTGGAGATCCACGAGGTATGTAGGATGTGCCGAGGATTCAAAACCAAAGGAGGGCGGTGGATGGTGTCATACTCAAGTGTGCCGATATGCTCGTCCAGGTAAGCTCATCTTGCCTCCACTGCACTTTCTNGCCTCCACCTCACTTTCTCACGTCACCCTAAACTTAGTCTTAGTCGCTAACGCTTACATTTGAATGGTGTCTTATCACATACCAAGGCAACTGCAACATGAATGCATATCACAATAAAAACGATACATCCTGGTGGATAGAGCCAGTAATGATGGACGACAGTCCGTGCGGACCTGAGTGCCCCCCAGATGGATGTTATTAGATCATCTCAGGCATGATATTATGACCACTTGCAGTTCGGAACTCGTTTGATTGAATCTGCGTTTTCTGATAGATCGGGAGCAAAGCAATACGGAATTTGATACAAAATAATCAATAGATACAAATAATGTTTTGTTTTCTTAAAGAGTGAGCTACAATAAATTACATGAAGTAGAATCATCAATGAACAATCGTGAAGCAATATGATACAATTTGGAGTAGAATTGTTGTGCGATATCAGACTCCTATACTTGAACCTCCCCAACAGAGCCCGAGTTAGGATGTCCGGTGGCGTCGGTGGCGTTCGATACTTGGCTTATGAACGACTTATTATGTTCTGTTTGGTTCGATTCTAGTGGAATATTGTTGTTCTCATTATCAGTCCAATCAATGGGTCTTCCATGACTGGGTATGGCAATACTGCCGGTTCCCCCTTCGCTCATGTTGTCAACACCTTGCTGATTTTCATTTCGGAGCGAAGAATACACTGATTTAGCTGCCTGTATCTCTTCAAAGCAGGATACTGCAGCGAAAAAGACCAAGCCAAAACTTATCCATGTTGCATAATATAAGTTTCCCAGCGGACCTCCGGGTCCTTCTTCACTAGTCAGATACGCCACAGCGAAACAGTAGAAGCATATCAATATCAAGCTGGATATGCATTCCACTACAAAGATGATTTTGTTCAGTTTGGTGCCCTCGTCAGCATTTTGTTGATTTTTAATGCATGACAATCTCATGGCCACGACTGCCAAACTGCCCACACACCCAATGCAACCTGCACTGACGCCAAATGCTGCCCTACGACAATATGTTCTAGACTTGAAAACATCTAGGTCTACACCACACTTGGCATCGTACGCCGAGGCACTGCTCCCCATGACAATCAATGTCGTGACGATCAGAATAACCCAGACTCGAAATCGCTTCCCCCGCGATTTCAATTCGCTCGATACATCCAATCCACGCTCTGTTCGCATGAACGACATTAACAGTGCGAGGCCACAACCAAAGCTGGCCCAGGTCGAGTAGTATAGATTCCCAAAGCTCACCCCACCTAATGCATTGACTGCCAAACCAGTGCCAGGATTGGTTGCCGTGCCCACGGAAGCACATGTAAATGCCGACACGACGAATATCAGCACAAGCTCTAATTTAGTCCCCATTAGGAGATGTGATGTCCGCGGTATCATTTGCAACGTGAGCGATAAGAACGTTAGTAGAAATACCGTGGTGATGGAACCGACGGCCCATCGTTGCGTGGAGTTCGAGGGCGAGTAATACCGTTGCATTCGGACCGCCTCAAATGTAGAGCCCATGGCGATTAGACTGGATAGGAAGAGGCCGCCCCACCAGAGCTGCCGATGCGATCGTCTCATTGTTGGGGGCGAGTCTCCCCGCTGGAATATTCGGTTCATTGCTCTCATTGCTCACAGATAAGATATCTGGCTGTTGCGTTGCGGCCCCTGTTGCCCCTATCTGTTGCTTAACGATGGTGGTCGCTGCTGTTGATAAAAGAGTTTATCGATTGATAATTGATAGTAGTTGATAGAGGTTGATAGTGCTAGGCTTGGCAGGTTCCAGGAGGTTCCAGGTTCCAGGTGCTTGGTGCTTACTTGGTGATCTTTTCGGATTAACCTTTCTGAAATAATTATGACCGCGAGAACCTCCGAAATACACTGTA
>JAZGVS010001087.1:0-10820 GCA_037356235.1 Bacterosira constricta
AGTTTACTACAAGTTTACACAATCAAACTTGTAATTTTGAAAGTTGTAAGCCCTAGGCCATAGCATGAGATTGCGTGCCCCCGTAACCATTCACGATTCCTCATGATGAACATGAACCCCTCACTGACACTGGAAGATAAAGAAGGCAATGCGCCAGATGATGATTGTGCCATGCTTCTACCATCGGCGTCATCCCCGGCTGTAGATGACGATTCCGAAACTTCAAATGTAGCTCAGTTGTTCTCAAAAGATCCTGCCATTATTGCACAGGAAACGCAAGCCAAATTCCCCATTGGGAAGATATACGAAGAGAGAGATTTAATTAATGAAGCAAAGCAATTTGCCGAGAATAACTACTTCCGGCTGCGCATAGCAGGAAGGAATCGCCTTAAGTGTTCCCGATCAGAAAATGTAAATTCCAAGAGAAAAAAGGAAGGAAATTTTGTCATGCAAAAGGCAGAGACTGCGTTAGCCTGCGATTGCCCATATGAAATAAAATTCTCAGTCAAGAAATCTATGTACCCAAAGGTGACTTTGTCAGAAGTGAATCCGCTTCACAACCATGAATGTCAACGAGCTCAAGCCGCTGTACATGTCCCAAAAGTGCGAGCCAAACGCAAGGTAGAGGAAATAGCGGATCTCCGCATCGAGAACGAAAAACTCAGTGGTGAGAACAAGGACCTCCGTGATGAAATTAACCGTCTCAACGAGAAGCTTCAGGCCGTGAAAGATATCATCTGTTGAGGGGAAATGGCGAAAACCAAGGGACTCTACCGGTAGGTATCAACTCCCTAGGGTTAGGGTGAGGGTGAGAATATGGTGCAAATAAATGATGCTTTAGATGAAATGAATTTCAATGCAACAGAGACCATTTTTTTAGTTCAGCGATCAGGGCATACTGGCAATGAAAGAACGGGTCGGTATCTTCAACTTGGCGGTGTAGTGATGATGTAGGACACCTTGAGGACACATAGCCTACCATTCTCTCACAGAATAAAATGCTACCATGAGACGATCAAGTGCCATATTGAGAACCAGGGGAGAATCAGATCCCACGATTATGTATTATGTAACACGATGGCCGTGTTCGACTGTGCCATCGTTAAGTATAAAATTACAATAACCCTCCCAAAAAATTGTCTTTCGATTGCTTTCAAGTAATATATCTTAATATATCTTCACAGAGGTGATTGGCATGAAAGAATAAAATGTCAGGGGGTGATAGATGATAGGTCAGTTTGGAACGATCAGATCAGAAGAGAGGTGAGACAGATTGGAATCTCTAGACAGAAACAGGTAATCACAGGCACAAAAATGGATCGATAGAATATTGCTATTGATGAAACTCCTAAAAGATTGGGTGGAGAAAGTTCTTTATTGTTTACCATACTTCCAAACGCAAAAATGAATGTTTTAGGATTTGCTCGACCGAATAGGAAACATTGCCCAGTGTGAATCAATTCAATATGTGTTAATGTTAGCCAACACCAATGATGGTACATTGCTTTGGTTGTAGGTGCACACAAAAGCAGAAATCACGGCATCCTTCTTTTCAGACCACTGCTTGGTATTATGAGCATTCAATATTATCAGATATTATTCAATGTGCAAGAATGCTGTACTCGTTTCGTTCTTTCAGCCTATCCTAGTGCAGCTTTCTGGAGCCAAGTACCTATTTCCTCATTTATTGCTACCAAGATTAATGCACCCTGATATCTATGATATTCTGCTCAGTATATCTATTCCAATATGATTGTTCATCTTTGCAATGGATTCTATAGACGGCGTAGAACGTGACTAACTGCTTACTCAAAATAGATAGCTATGGTCGAATTTACTGGAGAAGCTAGTACCAAAAACTATCTGTTGTTAGTTGTGGATTGTATTGCATTATGAGATGGGCACGTTTTTCAGAGATTCAGACGTGCATGAATTTTCTCCACCAGCCGTTAATGGAATATCCTTATAAACTGCTACTCCTTCCCCATTCACCTTGAGATCAGGAAAGATTGCATTGAGCATCTTCTTCTTTATGACTTGATTTTCGGTGGCCGGTTCCCCTTCGAATCCCGAAACAACAATGCGATCCCCAACAGAAGCCCCTTCCGGTGGAGATATCAATTCAACCTTGTCTTCGGATCCATCCTCCGCCGCACCCTCTTTCACTCCACACATGACCATCCCGTGGCTAGGAAATCCCATCAGCTTGCGCGACTTCAGATTTGCCAAGACGAGAACCATCTTGCCAGTCATTTCCTCGGCCGAATAGTGGGCCTTGAGTCCAGAAGCAATCTGACGGGGTCCGCCTTCTTCGCCTAGATTAATCTCTTCGCAATATAATTTGTCGGCCTCCTCGTGTTCCCAGCATTTTTCAATGCATCCAACACGAATGTCCAGTTTGGAGATGTCGATCGGTGGTGGTGGAGGAGGTGCCTGCTTCTTTTGCTTTTCTTTTTTCTCGGCTGGCTCAGTCGAAGCTTCTGCGCCATCAGCATCGGATGCGCTTAATGGAACAACAACAGCTCTTGGCGACCGCGACAGGATAACATTTCTACCGATCGAGGAAGCTGTCGTCGTAGCGGCAGGCAGAAGACTGAAGGAAGAGACAGAGTTGCAGTTGCAGGCGAGGAGTGCAAGCAAGGCCGAGCACGCGAATTTCGAAGACATCATCATATCACGCTTTGTCCCGAACCAGAAAGATAAATGAAAGGAACAGTAAAATGTTTCTACTCGTTGCTAGATATTGTACGGTGCAGCCAGATGATGCCATGATACAAGGCCGCCTCTGATGATGATGCCATCCGATGCGATGCCGTCATCGTCAATCGAGAGGCGAGAGTGTTGCTGACTGTCGCTGACGTATCTGTATGTTGTACGTACCTACCATACTAGGTAGGTAAAAATGTGGTATGGTTATCTTTTTTGGTCCAAAAGATTGAAGAGAGAGATGATATTAATATTATGTACGAATGGTTGAGAGACTGCAGAAGACTGCTTGCTTTTTCCTCTTCATACCACTTTAGATTTGATCAGTAATGTTCAGAGTTTAAATGAAAATGGTGGGCATATTTACATTTGAGTGAGTGTGGAGAGGATCAGATTTGATTGACTCAACAGAAATTTATCGACCGACCAATCTCATCCACAATTATCTTTCTTATCAATTTTTTAGTGTCTGCTCTTGTAAACAATTGCATCAATGATATTTGTCATATCAAGAGACACTTATAATTGGATTGCAAATAAATTATCATTATTGTATTAAATGCCTACCTCCACGAAAAAGAAGTGCTCAATTCATTTTCCATTGTGCTGCTTGCCATACCACCTGCAGTACCTGTTGCATGATTTCTTGTGATTAGGCTAGCCAGCCACCTGGCATTCGCGAGAGCAATGCAGAATTATTGAGCAAACAGTAAGATCATCAGGCTATTCCGTCCATTTCTAAGCTTTCAGATGAGCCACCAAACATCAAAATAGAAAACAGATAATTCGCAGTTTGCGTTGCCGGTGGAGTAGTTCTATATATATATATATATATATATATAGATCATCAATAGCAAGAATAATAATACAATATAGGGTGATTGTATGCAATGTAAGATTGCCTTTTTATATAATATAAATCGTTTCTGTAAATATTCATATGCAAGTAGTGGTCAGAGAAGGAAGACTCTTCATTTTTCCTTACGACGTTCGATTTTGATTGTTCATGATATGCATTCTTCGCTCCCTGGCCTTGGAATACTGCTGTGGATGGTGTTGTTGTGGTTGCTGCCGATGGTGCTGTGGCTGATATTGTTGCTGCTCAAACTGCGGCTGCTGTGGTTGATGATAACTCTCTTGTTGATGTTGTTGATGATACTGCTGTTGATGATACTGCTGATGATGATCCTGCGATGACAAATTATTCGGTGGAGGAGAGCGATGATTTTGTTGATTCTGTTCCCCTCTCTGTTTTATATACTTGCGTGCCATTTCCGCCCTCAACATTGACGGTGATGTGGATGCTACCGGTGGTGCCGGTGGCCTACCTACAATTGAAGTATTCGAAATCTGTTGAGTTGTTTGAGTAAACGATGTTCCTGTACTACGTGTCTTGGTCATGTCATATGGCTTGCAGAGATGTTGATCATTGTTTTCGTGCTGCGAATTTAGCTGCTCTTCCTCTACCTCGTCTTCAGTAGAATGACTTTTGGAGTAACTCTTGGAGTATTGCTGCAACGTGTGCGGCGACCTGCGTTGGTGTTGCCGTCGTTGCTGTTGTAGCTTGCTATTGACAGGGTTTTTATTCTTTTTCGACTTTGGCTGTGTCTGCTCAGGCTGCTGTTGATCCTTCCTGGACTTGTGCCGAGAATAGGCATCCATCATTTGCGCTTGCTCCCCCTGATATATCTGCTGACCCATTTGACCCTGACCACGGCCCTCCTCGCCATCCAAGAAGAAGTCATCCACACCCTCATTCAAAAACAAGACATCCTTTTCTGTCGATGCATACGAAGGCTGCATTGCATGATTCGAATCCAAACCGGGACTGGCTGGTATGCCAATGGGCGTGTGCGTACGTGAATGGGCAGAGGTGCTACGAATGTGTATGCCTAGACGTCCATCAATGGTTGTCGTTGCCCTTCCCCTGCCGCCGGTGTTGTTGTTGGTGGTGGTGGTGGGTGATATATGGTGGAGTGTTGATGGAGTGATATCGCTAAACTTGGAATCACCATCATAGTGATGCTGTTGTTGCTGTTGCCGCTGCTGCTGCTTTTGGTGCGCAAAGTGTTGCTGTGGCTCATGTACCTGAGTCTCAGCCGGTCTTGCAGTAGTCTGCATCTCCTTAAACTGCCTCAAAAGCGAATCTTCATCCTCGTCATCCTCAATTGCCCCATTCTCATCAACACTATTTACATTAATCGTTTGACGATATTGTTTCTTCAACTGTTTCTTCCGCTCCTTCTTCTTCTCGTACCGCTGCACGTGCCTCCAGACACGTTTAACCTCGGCTACCAAGTCCACTGTTTCCAGTGTGTTGGCGGCCGTGTCATCATCTCCTCTTTCCAATGGTGGCAATTCGTTCGAGTGGTTGAAGTCGTCTTCACCGGTGAGGAGGGAATTGTTCAAGGTTTCATCATCGTCATTTAAAGACTTTGAGCGAGATGTGAATTCAATGTTGTTCACGTCAAAGTCAAATCCATCTTCTTCCTCATGATGTTGGTTATCAAACAGATCTTCCATCTCCTCCTGTGCGTTATTGTTAGGCATATTGATGTGGTGTTGTTGATCATGTTTTTGTTTTACGATGGTAGGATGAGGATGGTGGCTGGACCTGCGTAGTTGTGGCGGATTTTGAATGTCTGTGATTTCTTGTTTGGCAGATTGCTGATCATGACTGGTCTGATGATACTGCTGTGTTTGATGCTGCTGCTGTTGAGGATAATACTGTGAGTTTGATATCCTTTGCTGCTTACCATGCTGCTGAATTTGCCTCTGTGGAGACAACCGTTGCTGCTGCTGTTGCCTCTGTGGAGACAACCTTTCTTGAGAATAATGCTGCTGGTGCCGACTTTGTTGTTCCTCTTCATCTTCATGCATCTGCTCCTGCTCCTCCTCCTGAATATGCATCAACTGCTCTCCATCCTCTGGATCAAGACCATGAAGGGATGGCTCTAATCCACCGTGATAGGAAGGATCAATCCCAAATGATGGATCTCTCCCATAATGACGTTGAACATTATCATGCTGTTGTTGGTGTGGATGAATCCCTTGCTTCAACAACTCATCAATTGAATTCCCCGGTGGATCGCTCCTCTGCGGCTGTGGCTGTGACTCACTCCTCTGCGGATCACTCCTCTGCTGCTGCCATGTATTCTTCTTCTTCTTCTTCTTCGTCGTAATCGTCCTTTGAAAAGTAGGACTACCACGCCTCCTCTGCTGCTGACTCCGAGGCCCAACACTCGTCGACATTGTGGTGAGCGTGTCATTCGTACCCAGACTCATGATGGATGGATCATCGTAGTAGGATACTATGGAGACTACGTCTTCTACTGCATGTTGATGATGATGTTGTTGATGATGATTGTCAATAACCTTCTTGTTGGGTGTTGGCAGAGGTGGTGCTATGGAACGCAGTCCCTTCTTTTGCGCCATGTAATGAATCGACGACTGGATGTTGCCATCGACATTTCTTTCTCTATTTCCATCACCAATACCATTCATTCCAAACGATTGTTCTTCCGAAATGGCATGCAATGTAGAAGAAGGAGGCTCGGGAGTAATGCTGGACATGCTCGACAGATGTCGTTCAAATGTTTTTGAATTTCGTGAATGTGTCTGGTCGTTGTTGGATTGATCCATACGACCATTACTGTTGAAGTCACCACGATCAACAGCAGTGTTGCCACTGCCAACATTCGGATTGTCCATTGCTCCAAAATCATGCACACTGCTTAAATTTCCCTTGCGTGGAGTCTTTCCATCCTCCAAATTATCGAGACCATTGTTGGTCGTGTCAATCCTATCCTTGTTGTTATCGCCATTCTCCTTGATGGTATTGCCACTGGGTCGCATGTAAGTGCTAGTCTGACTACTGTAAGGCCAGCTCCCCAAACCTTCAAAGGTACGATGCACTTCCGAACTATTGGATTTCCAGCCATTGTCAGAATTGAAACTGGTGCCCACATCGAGGTAACCCCATGACGATGCCTTGGAACTGTCATTGGATACGACACTTTTTTGATCAGCCGACGTTGGATGGAAATGATGTGGGTGCTGTTGCTGCATTGTACTTGCAATGGCAATAGTACCACTGTTGTTGTTTCCGGGAAGATGACTCGTACTGCCCCCCTGCGAACTGGATGAAACATCAGACTCGACAGTACTCTGTGTTGAATTCTCATTTTGTTTCAACATTGGATATTTTCGTCTACTGCTGCTCGAGCCTCCTCCTTTGTTGTTGGAGTTCTTGTTGACATTGGCACTATTGCTCGGAGTGCTGTTGGCACCCATGCCCTTCAAATAACGAGCATACCGTCCTGGACTTGTCTCACCCACATTCTTCTCACTACCACCGCTTACAATACCGCTCACATTGCCATACCTTCCCGGAGAAGTAGTAACACCACTAACATTGCTATACCCAGGAGAAGGCAAACTGACATTTAAAAATTGACTCCTCTGATATCTCCGTTCCTCCGCCTCCAATTCATCCTGACGTGCAGCCAGACGTAACTGTCGGGATAGTTCATCGTTGTAGTCGCGATATTCCGGGGTGCCTGGAGGTGGAGCGTTGATTGCTGCTGTAGCATTAGTGCGACCGCTGTTGTTATTGACATTTTGATTGGTCGTGTTGTTGGAAGTTGTTTGAGAGCTGCTCCAAGCGTTGCTGCTGTTGACATTTATGGAGTTGACGTTTGGAATGGAGTTGTCACTGGGATTGGAGGTAATGTCATTTGCTGTCGATGGAAAGAATTTCTTAGTGTCTTTATAATTCTCCCCCCGTTGCTGCTGGTTGTGAGATTGTTGTTGTATCAATGATGCCGACGGTGTAATGGGAGGAGAAGTGAATCCACTTTCGGAAAATTTCAAATTGTTCAAGTAGTTGCTCCTACTGTGGTTCTGTCCTACACTTGCTGTTGGCATTGTGGTTGTTGTCACTGCTGCCACTGTCGCTGATGTTGATGTGGATGGTATTGCTGCAGCGTCATCCGCATCCAATGCCTGACCATGCCTCTTGGTACATGTCGTACTACAATAAACATAATCTAACCGTGCATACATTTGTGATCGTGTTTTGCCCTTTACTACTTTTTGACAGTAGTCGCAGACGTTGGATTGTGAATTGCATTTGGTAGCGGTGTTGGTGGTGGAAGTGTTGTTGACGTTGTTATTTTTGGTGGAATGGTGTTTCTTTCGTCGTAGGAAGCCTCCCCATCCCTTTCTACTTGCTGCATTGCCAACAGCAGTATAAGGAGTAGTAGTAGTAGTGCTGGTGAGAGTAGTGGGTGTGGGTGTGGCATTCCGTCGTAGTTTGCCAGCTGACAATGTGCGTTGTTTCCCCGCTGACTTGGACCTATTATTGCTATCATGATGTGGCTGGACATTACTCTGTTGGTGCTGGTGTTGTTGCTGCTGTTGTTGTTTTCTACGAGAGCGTGATATCGAACGACGAGACGTATTGTTATTCAGTGGACTGCGCAATTCTCCATACCGAACATTGTCGACATGGTCTTGTCTGCCCTTGGGTGCTGATTTGGAACGATGTCGTATTGCTGACATTCTGCTGCTCTTTGATTGAGGAGCAGCAGCACCAGCAGCAGTAGTTGTGGTTGGAGTGGAAGAGTTGCCAATGATGCAATCCCCAGCGACAGCACCACCATTAACGTTAATGGTAGCTGCACTATCATCATTGTATTGTGACCTATTCTGGTGTATTCTACCACTATTACAATAAGTAGGTGTCCAATGCCCTTGAACTTTCAGCTTATCACTTCCTCCAATAGCAGATGTTGCAGATGTTGGTGACATTAGTCCGCCTCTGCTTCTTTTTCCGTGTTTGTATTCCATCTCTTATATTTAATTGGGTTATTGATATTAGCTCATCATGCTCATGATGCCTTCTTTTGGGCGCAAAGCAGATATCGTAGGTAGCTCAGAGAGCATTCGTCGCAGCGTGGCCCTGTGATTGCTGTGATGGTGGTGGCTTGGTGGCGGAAGCAAGAAGGTGGGGGATGGGGCATTGAGCGGACGTCGTCGTCATGGTCACCGTGTCTAACCGTGTCTCGCTTTCTGTGAAAGAAGTAAAGAAGTTTGAATGTTCTTGATAGGAACGAACAAACCCCTGAACGACGAAGACACAAGCCACGCCAAGAAGGAGGACCGTCTGGCACAGGCACAGTCACAGTACTGTGGACCTCTCATTATTTCTCAACCACTTATTCCGACTTGATAAACGTACGATGATTCAAGATGATGGCGTTTCTTGTGATAGTGGCGGATGTACGCTAGTAAGTACCGCGCTGCTGGGGTACCAACGGAAAGTGTGATTGTTGGGATGGTTGACTAAATGAAGCTAGGTGTGTCGTGGGTGTGTGTCTCTACCTAGCTTCATTTTAGATGAAGACAGACGACAACAACATCATCTCTCTCTCTCTAGACAAGCAAAATGAGTACATACAAATCTCCCCCCTCTTGATGTGAACAATTATTGAAAAGGCAGTGTTTATCATATTATGTATTGTCTTTACTATTCTGGTGGCATATACAAATGTCTGCAACTTTATAGTTCCATTTTGGCATTGTTGTGTTGCCCCCTCTTCAGTGACTATTGCTATTGGGGACTGGGACTGGGACTGGGCAATATATACACGCCGTAACAAGCACCACCAAAGACACATATGGCACCAATGTACAGCTACAACAGCTACCCCAGAAGACACAGCACATGCAAGCTAGAAGACAAGGAAAACATCACATCCAGTAAGTCATGGGAGCTATGGCACTATACTGTCCATACTGCAAAATGTGAGATGCTTGCTCCACCGAATTTCAAATGGCCAGGAGTACTCATTCATACAATAGTATTAATAGTATCGCCAGGTCAATAGGCATCCTGTATTGGATTATTGCAGCTGCAAAGCTTCGTCAGATTTGCTAGCTCGTGCCGACGGAATGAAAATGTTGATGACAACTGGCTGGCGGCAAATGGACCGAAGTATGTAGGAATTAATATTTGTAGTTACATACATTTAGAAATAGTATAGTATGCCGATCATTTGGCAAAAAGCCGAAATGTAGGGCATTTAGAGTAAGCAGTATGCATTTTGTAGTACCATGCATGATCCGTCGATCTAACAGTACTAACAGCAAATACAAATAATCAACAGTCGTCACTGAAAACTGAAAAGAAAGTCAACCAACTACTAGCATATGCTAGAAGAAAGCCAAATGTAAAAATAAGGTACTGATATGCCTCCAGCATGATACAATATCAAATATCCACTCCGATGCATTCTACCTATCAAAATCAAGAGGATCACATAACAACATTGCAGGACAATTCTTCCTTGGTTCCACACCCTAAAAAGGCACACCAATATTGTATCGTTCAGGAGTATTTGCCTCTGTCAGAAGCTGAACTTAAAGCCCTTTTTCTAAATTGCAAAGAGGGAAAAATTATCTAGTGAAGTTGGTTCCTTTTTGCTCATTGAAAAAGTGGGCGGCTCGCCCAGATGATAAATGACATGGGAAGCATACCACAATGAGAGAGACCTTTGCCCAGTATGTTACTTCCGGCTACAAAAGATCAATGCACAAATGATCAACATCATGAAAATCCACACCTTTATCATATTGTGTAGCGGATTTGACTGGTGGACAGTGATGGAGCAAAATGCTATTAATTGCCCTCACGTCAAGTCATTACTCAATCACAACACAAGACATCCTTTGGGTTGCTCAGAAATCAGTTATCATGAAGGAAATCTCCATATAAGCATAGTAGGCATGGAGATGGAGTACTGTAGAGAAAGACTTGGGCCTTGGTCATCAGCTATGTTGGTCGGTGGTTCAGCACTTAGAAACACTCTACCCAACTTATTGGTGAGTCTGGTGGACCGTGGACCGAATAGTACAATATGCTTGGGAAGATTAGTCTGCTCCACAGTACTTATTCTTGGGCAATACCAACCTGTTCCAAAGCATGTGGCATCAGCAGTATATATATATATATATATATATATATATATATAATCATTGCAATCATATTCAATATCCAAGAAGGAATTCTCCAAACGTGAACCATTAAGATGGTACATAACATCCATCCGAAG